>QVOB01026097.1:0-21619 GCA_014839585.1 Pseudomyrmex concolor
ATTGCAACAACTTCGTTGGTTTTCTTGCGCGCCGGATGCATCGATGCGTAGCGGAAGTTGCGAGTAGAAATCGCGTTTTGTCACGACCGCGGTTTTTTCGCTTTAGAAAATGTATCTCTTTTGTTCGCACGTATTTTTTTTTTTAAGGAATAGGCGATTGCGAGGCGCGATTTTTTTTTTACGGCGCCAAATTTATCTTGACGTCCAATTAATTAGTTAACGCAAATTAATTGGTCGGTTAATAAAGAGAATTCGCTTTCGCTTTTCGCGACGCGATCGAAGCTTCTACGGGAAAAATGGGAGGGACACCGGATTTAAATTCAAGTCGGCGGAAAATGTATCGCGGTCCGATTATCGTAACGAACGAATAATATATGTATATATAACGCGGATCTCTCGATGTGTGGAGAGCGAATTGAGAAGTCAACGAACGGGGATAGCATGATAAATTAAATTGATGGAGCACGTAATAGAGATAAATTGAAGAAGCGCACGGAGAGAGAGAGAGAGAGAAATGAGTCACAGCGCGCCGTACGTTTGTAATATAAATTTGTTTATATCGCACACAAAATGCGTATATAATCGTAACGAAGACATTGTCTCGCCGCTTTGCGGCAAATTAATTGCCGCACATATCATCGTGCGTTTCGCGCTCGTCTCTCAAATCCCTCGAGCCCCCGTCCGATTGTTTCTGTCTCAAATTCGTTACAAGTCACTGATTATCTATTCATTAAATCTCTGCAATCTCTCTTTTTCTCTCTCTCTCTCTCTCTCTCTCTCTCTCGCGAAAGAGTTAAAATATTTCTCTGCCTTGTTTCGAGTCAGTCAGTCCGACAATCAATTCGCTGAGGCATAAAAGTGCAAAACACCCAAGGCGGATACACGCGCGCAATGTGCGTTACGAGCGTGGTGCGCGCAAAAGGACGTTGTATATCGCGGCGAATTATAAATATATCGATTATTCAGACGGGTGGACGCGCGGCTTCAAAGCCGCGCGCGGAAAAATCCATGAATCTTGATCCCCACGGTTATTAATATTTATAGAGAAAACGACATCTCTCTCTCTTTCTCTCCCTCGTTTTCCTCCGCTTTCCTCTCGGATTGATTTTAGACGACGCTGAATTATTTTCACCTCCGAACTCGATATAAGAAACAAAATCGCGCGGAAAGTGTATCGGCTCGAGTCGTGAGTTGAATTTTTTTCCCCCAGCTTCGCGCGCGCGCGAGCGCGAGTATCGCCGATATAATTTACTATTATTACAATTACCAATTAATTGTGACGTTTCTCAACGAATTGTGTACGCGCTCCGATTGCGTGACGAAAATACTTCCGAGACGGTGCGAGAGACACGATCGAGTCGGAGGCTGTTTCCGGATCCGCTTTGTGTCACATCGCGCTGAATCGAGACGCGCGTATATATTTCGCACCACCGGACAACGATACATCCGCGTGTGTGTCGACGACACGGAATGTTTCGAACTTCGCGGAAAAGTGAAAGCCGGGTAGTCGCTTTTCTCTCTCTCTCTCTCTCTCTTTCTCGGTCGTCGCGTCCTTGATAAAAAAAATTGAGATTAAAGATTTCTCTAGCGGGACCATGTCGCATAGCGCTCAAGATTACATTTAATGGGGTTTCCATTAAATTAAGAGATAACTCCCAACACACGCGGAACGTGTCCCGCCGCGCGCGCGCGCACCCGGCCGGTTCTCTTGCGCAATTTCGCAGTTTCTCTGCATGTAAGTATACATACGTGCGCGCATGCTAATCGAATCATCTTTCTCTTTCTCTAGAAATCGCTCATTTATTACGGAATCGTGTGTGTTTCTCTCATCCTCCTCTCTCCGCTTCGTCGTGTCATCGCGGAGCGCGATGCGATTTCTATGTGTGTCTGTTTGACACGAAAACGCGCGAGGGAAGTAAGCGGATTCGCGAATGAGAAAAGAAACAAATAAAAAACAGTGAGCTGATGAGCGCATAAAATTTATTCCGTTTATTCCACCGTTATTTATTCCACCCGGATCGTGAGTCGACTGAGATTAAACTTCGGAATCGGGACGGAGAGACGAATAGATCAACGGCGACAGCTAGGCGGAGTGCCAGAGAAAGAAAGAGAATTGCGAGATGGGGAAGAGTGTAATCAGATGCCGAAGAGAACAACCGGCTACGAGAAGAGAAAAAAGAGACAAAGAGAAAGACGGAGAAGGAAGGAGAGCGGTTTAATCCGTAAATGAGATCGTTGATAGAGTTACAACGCAAGTGGAATGGAATCGGAGCCAAGGGTGTGGAGGACAAGGCGGATACAACCTAGTGCCGATCCCGTTGCAATTATTATCTCGTGGTGGTGCGTTTAAGAATTCGGCTGTGGCGAGTATAGGGAATCAATTCGGCAAAAAAAAAAAAAAAACTACCATCTGACAAAGCTCTCGTTCCCGATAAATCTTGAGAAAAGGATGTGTCGCGCTTTCTCTTTTTTTTTTCGTAATGAACTTCTTTCGCGCGCGCGCATTATCGGTTGTTATCCATTATTCGAGAAATATTAAAGAAACGTTTCGCGAGTCATTGCACGCGTGCATGTGCGGTGAACGCTCGTAATAGTTACGAGCGAAAATAATGCGGCGTATAATTCCGCGTGCATAAATTACGTCTGCGTGTGCGTACACATGTATGTATGTATGTATGTACATACGTGCGTATTCGCATCTGGCCTTTTACTCTTTAGTCCGCACGCACATCGGTCTGATAAAAGTGTTCCGCGCGGTATACACCACTTACGACAAGTGTATACAATTATCCCGGCGAAATTAATTACGATATTCGCGATCTGGTAATTTGATCGGTTATTTTGTAATTATATACAGGAGAGGAGAAAAAAGCAAAACCGAGAAAACGATCGTTCCGGTTTTTCTGCAATAAATAACGTCGCTCCTCCGTGAACGATTGTTTACCAAGTATCGCGTTTTAATTGCCGATGTGACGTGTAAATGGAATCAAATTAAAGGGGCTTCTATATATACGAGAGACGGAAACCAAGCGTTCGATGTGAAGAGATTTCCGAGATGTGAACTGAGCAATTTCCGATACAGTTTCTTTTCGAGTGAAAATTAATTCGAATTAATTAACATATTAATTTAAAATTATGTTGCGCGTGGCTCTTAATCATTCTTAGAAGATCGACATTTTTTTCGTGAGATCTTGTAAATTGTATATCCAAAACTTTTAAAGGTATTATATTTTATATTTATTTATTTTTATATTTATTATTTATTTTTTTGATATCCAAAATTTATAAATATTGTATAATCTTATGCAAATTTATGGTGCTGCTTCAGAGTCAGCTACAGTGGCTGCCGGTTTCTCAAAGATTAAAGGCTTGTCATTTCTCTCTCTCTCGGTTGGAGTTTTATTTCGAGTATTTTGTCAGAATTGAAAGAGATTTCTCGTTGCTGCAATATTGTACATTGTTAGAATCCAACCTTCGTCATCGGTTTGTTATTTTGGAGCGACAGAAAGTACACCCCGAACGTTGCATCGTAATGAAAAACAATGGAATAATAGAGGCAATAATCCCGCGCGCGAGTTTCTACTAGTTGGAAAAACTGTCGGATTTCCCATCGGCGTGAAGAAAGGTGCTCACAAGGTCGCGTGGAGAATAGGGGACCGCGCAAAGATCCGGGAGGTTCGGTCGTGTGTAATAATCCACGGGCTGACCTGAGATATCGGCGAGCCGCGAGTCTGGTTTAGCAAGCATTCTCGCCGCGCTCTGATGACAAAGAAGACGCGCAGTTTTCATTCGCAAATTAGTAGGGATTGCTGCAATCATAGAAGAGCTGAACCGAACTCGCTTCTTTTCGCGGACTAAAAGAGTCGCGGCACGAGATAATTCCGACTAACAAGGTTGCTCTGATACCGATTCGAAAGTAAGTTCAGTCTCACGGTAAAATTTCAAGCAAAATTACATGCAAAGAGAGTATTTTTAGAACGATAAATACAGTAAAAAGAAAATTACTGTACGCTGCAAAAATGCTCCTTAAAAACAAAAAAAAAATCCAATAAGTAGTGAACGGACTATCGGAGCAGAAATATTAATGACAGACACTTCCGGAATTGCACGACGTTTCGATCGTTGATTTATTTTCGATCGTTTCTCATGGAAATAAAAACTAAAAATCGCAATTTGTAAAATTTTACATTTACATACTTTCGCGCAAAGTCCGAGATAAAATCTGAAAACGTTCAATCAGTTTCTGCGAGATACATTTTTCTCAGCAGCAAGAAAATTACTCTTGTTTATTCAGCGGGAAAATTTAATTACACACTAATGTACACTTCGATCGGCCGTTCATTTGTCACCTGCGAGTATATTATCGTTTCTTTAGCGAGAGTTGCAGAACGACGTATGAGAAAATAATCCGATTGCGCGCGATGGAGCACGTGCTCCGCAAGATTATCGGCCAGCCAGCGTAGTGTCAAAATTAAACGATCGATGGGGTCAAACCTGTTGCTAGCGCGCGACAAACTCCTCTTTGTCATAACGGATGAGAAGTTTCTCTCTTCTTCTCCCTTCCTCCCTCTCCCTCTGTCTTTCTCTCCTGTCACGCGTTGCTTAAATATTTATCCGAGTAATCGCTCATAAATCACGTCACCTTTATCGAGAGGACACGCACGCGGTCGCCGGAAGATAAATCGATTTCGGATCTCTCTTCGAGGAGCACCAAAGACCACCGAAGATAAACCGATGTGTGATTCTCTTGCCGACGTCACAATAATTTCTCAAACCGACACGGAGTGCAAGATGCAACAAGGCGCGCATTAATACAATTGCCGGTGATCAAACAGTGTTTTAAACGTCTCGGTTACAAACGACTCGAATCACTTTTCGCATATTGAGGACGCCCGGTTGCAATTTGTCAATGTAGTATTGGCAAATATAACAGAGAAAGGATCGGAGGGAGGAGAGAGAGGAGAGAAAGAGAAAAGAACGATTATCTCGATTCGATTCTCAATGGAGAAAACGCGGTCGGACGCGCCATTTATCGCGCGCGGTGAGATTTGCAAATTAATTTCCGCACCGGACGAACGTTAAAAGGCGTGTAATAACGCGCGGGATTAATTACGTTAATAAGCGTGCGCTTCCCGCGATTGTCGGCTCGCGCGTATTCGCGCTCGCGTCATATCGGCGCGCACATAGACGTGTTGCAATAATTAGCTCGCTGTTCGGGCGATTATCAGCCGCGCGGCCACGGTGCACTGACGACGACATTGCAGTGTCGAAAAAGTGAAAAGCAGAAGCGAAAAAGTTAGCAAAACAGCCAACGAGACGAGCGAACTTCGTTCGTGTCTCGCGAGACCGGAGTGAGTGGAAAATGCGTTCGCAGAACGTTTGGCGCGAGCGCTCGTTGCGATTTTTGTTATTCCGAAAGTTATTCCCAAAGAGGGACGAAAAGACACTGACAAAACATTTATTTTTAAGACAGAAAGATTTGAATACTCACTTTTTTCGTTGCAATTAATAGAAAAAAATTCTATTCCGTGTGTGCACGTTGGTGCTTTTGACGAGATAAAAGCCAAGTCGGAGATTCTTCTGATGACACAAAATTCGTGTCTATGACGGAATCGTCACGTTGTTTCTGTACACGTGGCTCAATTTCATATTGGACGTATCTTTGAGAATTTCCCAATTAATTTTCCTAATAGCCAGTCTAGATATAACTGTCCATCCTTGTAAAGGAAAAATATTCTTTTATATATTTTTTAATATATTTTCTAATATTTATATATATATATAAGAGGAAATATATATATATTATATAATATATGTATATTTACATTTGTACAGGAATATATTTTTACTAATGTCTTTTTAAGTCATCGACATCAAATTACGTCAAAACATCAAATACTTTTGTCTTTTAAAATCCCCATATTAGAGAAAAGAAGACGACGAGATGACTATTTCACAATACGACGTAAGTTTTTTCGAGAATATCGATAGAAATTTATTTGTTACCAATAAATGTTCATTTACAAGTATAATATCCCTGTCCAGATGTATAAACATAATTCTGTGGTCTGAAAGATCAGAGATATTTGTGTAATCGTGCGGTAACTTCAAGTATTCCGTAAAGCCGCGATATTAATTAGTGACGTAATCCTTTTATTATCCTTTTATTATAATATATAAAACGCGGGATTATAATTTTCCATAAATTTTTGCATTCGTGTAGATTGTAAAATAATTCGGTTTAACGCATAATTTTTCTTGTCTCTCTCTCTCTCTTTCGAAATAAGAAAAATTATTGATATCGTTCGTAAGGACGGTCGACAGACCGATTCGTCCATCAATTAAAGTAGCCCGCGCCGTGTACCTGGGCGCTCGACGTTTTATCCTTGGCTCAACGGACAAAAAAAGGACGAGGTCTTTAATTGGATTTTCGTTTTCGTTCGGATTCACAAGAGAGAAATTCGCTCATGTAACGGAATTAATGGGCGACAAAAAGAAAAAACGACTTCGCGATTTATTACTTCTTTCCGCACGGGTCCTTTTCGCGCGTTGACATCTACAAGACGCATATTTAAATTCAATTAAACATTTTACATCTCGCTCGCTCGTTTACATTATTAATTATCATCACACGCACAATGTGTCAGCCAAAAGAAATATTTCTACATGTTTTTCCACAAACATTTCGTTGACGGAAAAAGAAAAAAAAAGACAATCTTTATTTCCTTTTCTCTTCTCGGCGAAAGAAGAGAACTCGCTGCACGCCGCTGCGATTGGAAAATTGCAATGCAGCTACGTCGCAGGTGTCTGACCTTCGTCACCGTGAGAGATCAGGTGATCGAGGTGTGCATTGGGTTATCGAATAGTGTCATAATCGCGCGCGCGCCTGCTTGCATTATCAGTTATATTACATTTGTCGGCAGTAAAATGTTGAATATATCGCAGCCGCGCGCGCACGCAACGCGCGTGTAAGAGATGCAGTGGCGCGCCGATAGAAAGGGTCTACGGCGACGATGACGGATCCCGGCGAGGTATTCAGACCGCAACAAGGCCGGTGCACAGAGTTGTAGAGTAAAAGTGCAGCGAAATAAAATGTGGGCTGTTACGTGGCTCGAGGCGTCTACACCTACACGCGCGCGCGGGGAAAGGAGCAGGATCTCTCTCTCTCTCTCTCTCTAAGCGCGAAACGCGCGTACAGATGCTACGGAGTGGTAGTAGTAGTCGTTGTCCTGGTCTCCGATTGCTATTATTGTGTTTCGTGATATTTCGATGCAAATATTTGCGCGCTTTCGAACTCGAGGGAAATTAAAACCTCCCGCGCGATTTCACAGGGACAAAAAAAAAACGCGGGGAATGAAAAAACTTGGCCGAGCCTCGCGAATTCCACACACCCGTCACGCAAACGAACGTCGTGCTTCTCGTCGCCGATCTCTTCCGCGTATGTAACGAAATATCTGTATCTTGTATTATATCTGAGATAAGCTTCGATTACGTGCCAAGAAGGCAGAGATTATAGCTAAGAGATATTTTATAATCAGATATTTAATGATCAAAAAAACGAGCGATAGAGAGAGAGAGAGAGCTGGATGTTGAAAGAAACTTTATAGATTTGTTCTTGTAATGTACGCGCGTATATACTAGTTGCGCTCGTTTATAACTTGTTAATCATCTTTTAATTATCTTTCTCAGTGTATTTAAACGAGCCTTACAATTTTGTTTTCTTTTTTTCGTGCGGTATTTCTATTGTTCCAACAAACTTTTTGCGGCAACAGTTTCGAAGAAACATGCGCCAGGCGCACATGTGTGACGCGGATGATCTGCGATGGTATGCGACGGTTTTTGTCGAGACTATTTACAGCGTCATAAATTCCAGCGTGTATACACATAAGCGCGCGGTTATATAGAGAAGATCGAGCTGGTTTTAATGACCCGTTCTATAGAGCGTCATTCCGTCGTCCATTATATCGCGCATCGATTATCCGGCTGCCGATCTGAAAAGCGGTCGGTGAAAACGCGTTGGGAAAGTCTTTGTTTGCCGGCGCGTAGTGCCTACGTCACACACATCGACTTCCTCGAAGCGCGAAAAACGAAGCGTCCGCGAAAGCAAAAGTGCGCGCGAGTCATCACGGCTGTCTGTCATCGCTCATCATCAAATTAATTTCACACGGAACCGAAATAGAACTCGAAAATGAAACTGCAAATTCCTTTGTTCGCAGCATTTGATCGCCGAATTTCCACTCGCACTTTTGTTTCGTGTCGTTGTCGTCGTCGTCGTGACAATTCGCACGGCGGGACGTCGTCGCGTTGTTGTAAATTCGCAGGACATATCGGGACGCGCGTCCTGTGCGAGAAGAGAGAAACAGAGAGAAAGAGAGGGAGAGAGAAAAATTTATTCTTTCCTTTCGTCGTCGGTCGTGTTTCTCGGCGAGACACGATATAACCTGTTGCTGTTGTCGAGGAGCAGGGATTGTGAGGCACAGGGAAAGGAAAAAGAAGACGAGTACTTTATATCCATCCACCTCGTAAAACGTGATGGTTAAACGCGATGCAGATACGATCGGCGTGGAATGGGCGAACGTCGCGTCCATATAAAGGACGATCGCGTGTTATCCGAACGCGTTGGTTTTTTCTTTTTTTTTTTTTTTCTGCGTCTCTAGGGTTGTTGTTATATTATCCGCGGATTCGCTAGACACGACACATTCCGCGGAATTTCGCTTTCATCTTTCGACGAACGCGGGTTCGTCGTCAAACGAGTCTTTCTCTTCAAACGACTCGTCGGGAGTCGAGGAGAAGAAAGAAGAAGAAACGTACTTGTCGCGCTTGTTCGAGCATTGTACTTTCAATTTTTTTTTTTTTTTTTTTTTTTTTTGCTCGTCGCGCGGGAGAGCCACGTGGATAATAATAGATCGTCGAGCACACACAATGGGAAGATTCGTGAAAGGCCTGACGTTTGCGTTTGCCTTAAATGCCATGTATTAAGGCGCAAGCCGATCACAAAAGAAACGCGGGGAACGCGTCTCGACAGCTGACGGGAAGATGATGATGACGACGACGACGTTCCGCGGGAATAGCCTCGTGTTAACGATTTCTCGCATGACTGTTCTTCTTTTTCTCTTTCGTCTTCGTCTTTTTCTAGTAGATATAACGCGAGATCGTCTGACCGAGAGAGCCAACACGGAGTTAGAAGAACGTGGAGCCAGAAAATTGAGTGTTTGAGCGCGTAAACAATAACAGTTTACGCAACCGCGGTGCGTAAACTGTTATTTTTAATTACGAAGAGCGAACACGAAGTTGAGGAGAAATATTTTTGCGCTGCTATTTTACAATCTTCGATGTGCAATATTTTTGTTAAGAAGTTACAAGAGCAGACATGAGACTTTATAAATATTAGCTCGTTTGCGTTTACCTATTGTTTTTCTGTCTTGTGTATTTACAGGTTCAAAGCGTGAGTTTCTTTTTTCTTCTTATAAATTCCTTGTTTGTGGATGTATAATCATCTCTTAGGACGCTTTTCAAGCGCGAGTTATGACAATCAGGGACAAAAGAGGCGGTTGACGCATCATACCTGTCAAGTGCAAAAGGATATGAAACACGGAGAGAGAGAGAGAGATAATGGTGGGAAAGGATTCTCTCTCTCTTGCAAGAGAGAAAAGACAGAGGAAAGAAAGAAGCACGCATTAGCGGCTCGTAAAGCAAGGCACACCACATTCACCGGAGGTATCCGCGCCAAAGGGGGAAAAAGCAGCGGCGTACCCGTAATGGTGGGGAGGAGAACCTCTCTGGTTATACACCGAGGGAACCCTCGCGTCCTGACTTCTGGTTACAAGGAGGACGTGGAGGCGGAGGAGGAGGAGGGATACGAGCGATTGCGCAACAATGTGCTGCTACCTGCACTCGTTTCGTCACACAGGCTTTTAAACAGGCTTGATGGTGGTTGGCCGACCGAGGGCTCGTATTACTTTCGCCAATTAAGCCTTGCGCGCCTTTGTAATTTAACTTTGCGTACATATGAAATTCCAGAATTATTCGAGTTTCGGAACCCGCTGACAGATTGATAACGCGCTTTGCGTATCGTCGTGTTGGGAAAATAAGGGTGGTTGCTCCCTCAAACGCATTTTCTGTTAATTAGACAGATGTATGGATATTGCGGATATCGAATATCGCGTCGTGTGCATATTATTTTATACAACGAATATCTGTTTTGATAAATAAAATATCGTTACGTCATATCGGTTATTTAAACCGTATTTCAAGACAAATATAAGGACAATACAGTCGTCACGTTATTTGATTTCAGGATGGCTCGAAACTGTAGATAGTAAAGATCGGAATCACTGATTCAAATCTACGCTAGAAAGGCTGTCTGACGATAATTTGATTTTCTCTTTTATCAAAGATTTTTAACACGGATCCGAACTTGCGTCTTTCACTCTATTTGAAAAAATTATTGTTACGCGCGAATTTTATAATCAAAAACATATGGTATGCATAAATATTCCAAATCGACATGACTATCAATTAAGAGTTAAATACATTGGTAGAAAACTCTTTTTTGTTTTAAAGCGTGCACGCATGTATTTATAGAGTCAATCAAAGAAAGATTATATGAAAAAAGATTTTATAAAATTATACTTACCGAATCTTATCAAGTATCACTGTGATAAGTCGGAAGCAACATCTGTTAAAAGAGATATGTTAGTGAATATAACTGTCCGATTAAGCTGATACTCGTTTGTATAGAAAGAAAAGCGTGTATGTATGTGTGTGTGTGTGAGTAGCACTTAATAGAAATAAAAACAAAAAGCTTTTCTTAGTTTAGTAAGTTATAAATTACAAAAAAAATAAAATAAAATTAAAATAAAATAAAATACAATAAAATATTAAAAAATAAAATTCTCTCTTTCCTTTCTTCTTTCTCCTGATCAAAAGATGCTAAAAATGTCTAGATGCTCTATCGAAGCTACGCAAATCATCGCGAACAAATATATCAATCGTTGAATCTCTCAGAATAAGAATTATAATAATTAAAAAAAAATCTGACAAATCTTGCTTTTAATTTATGTTACGAACTGTTGTGATAACAAAATGTATATTCGATGTAATGTGTTTTTAATATATATAAATTAAGCATTGGGAAATTTATAGAGAAACCGGGAATTTTATTAAGCCTAAACTATTGAACTTAACGTTATATATATATGTTAAGTTTATATATATAACGTTAAAGATATATAAATAAAATTACACAGTGTGTCATGTAGTGTGAGATTCTTTATAATAAATTCTTATCTAGTTCTTTAATGCTTTTATCTCGAACCGTAATATTATGAAATTTCCCGTGTCTCCCAATTTTCTCATCAATAAATCTTTTGGCACCTGGAACACCATCTTCAAATAACAAGTGTGACGAATTATCCTTCTCAAACTGTAGAGCTTCATCTAACTGTTTTGCTGAGAACGTGGCGTAATGCATTGACGCACGATCTGCCAGCAAAGACTTTTGTGGAAATTTTACAAGAGAAGATGCCAAATTTACTGCATTGCCTATAGCTGCAAAAATAAGCATTATATGCGTAGAGTCTTTGAATCTATTTTATACTCTACGAATTAATGCATTTGGTAATGCATTTATAGTCAATCTCATTGCGCATTGTAATGTGTTCCTTTCACAATTTTTGAAATAATTGTATAAAAAATCTTATTTTTTATACCTGAGCCACAAGATGTGTATCTATGTGCAATTCCCCAATTGAATGCTTCTTCCGCATTAGTTAATCTTCCTGTTAATATAAGATCTATAGCTCTGGAATATCCAATCAGAGCAGGTAAACGAACAGTGCCACCAGACAAGATTGGAATACCAAAACGTCTGTTCAAAAATCCCACCATTGCAGTTTCTTCTATGACTCTCAAGTCGCACATTAAGGCAAGCTCAAAACCTGCACCAACTGCATATCCGTTCAACGCTGCTACCAATGGTTTCTTGGACAATTCAGTTCTACTGGCCTATAAACACTTTATCAAGTTGACTCTGGTTTTATTAAATAATGTGATTTTCTAACATCTGAAATATAATGTGAATATACCAATGGTCCAAATACTGGTATGCCTTCTTCACTTTCTCCATTATAATCTGCAATTTCCTTAAGATCATAACCAGCACAGAAATTGCCTCCTATTCCATATAACACTCCCACTGCTGCATCTTCATTATTTTCAAATTCATCTAATGTTTCAGACAATAACTGTGCAGTTGCAGCATCCAAGCAATTTCTTTTCTCTGGACGATTGATACCGATTGTAGTCACTTTACCCACTTGATTTACCAGTATTGTCTTTTCTAAAACGTATATTTACACATTCAAGCTGTTACATCTGCTAATCTACATAATCGTATGTTTTGTTATTATCTCAAATACAAACCTTTATTTTTGTCAACATCTGCAACCGGCTGCGAGGTTAGATTCCGTTGCAAATTATTTCTCAATAACTGAGCGTAAGACCCAGTCAATTTTCTCCACGAATGCAATCTTCTCATTGTAAATGTTTTTTTTATGACAAGTTATACGTTACACTTTTAACACTGAATGATTATTTAACTTTTACAAAAAAAGAAAACTTCCAAAATCGTTCTTGTGCTCCAAAAAAGATTAGATAGAGTGGAATACTCTATAAGACGAATATAGGAAATGAACACTAGTGACACCTGAGATCGTTCTACAATATTTGCAATGCGCAAACGCAAGTAACAAAGTCTTGCGGAATTTACCAATTATGGTAGCTGATTGAATCAATGCGATTAGTCAATTCCACGAGACCGGATTCTTGCGGTTGCTCCTTGAGCGGTTGCTTTCTAATGTAATACGATCTTTAATGGACATGTGCGCGCGAAAGAGTCGGCCATTACGTACTAGTGTTCGCAAAAAGCCGAAGCTCTCTTTTCCCGTTTGCGTCCTTCGTTCTACGAAAAGAACAATCACAATATTGGTAATATTTATAGACCGTCTGTAAAATGGCAAATATAGATGAAAGGTCAAATAATGGTGAGTTTAAGTACGAAGGCGACAATGACATGAAATCGAGAATGATGGAAGATAGCGACGATAAGGATCATCAAGTTGACAAAGCCGGTGAATATATGCGCGAGCTTCTTCAGGAGAAGGTTCAGCTCGACAGCCAAAAGTGTTCTAATGCAATTCGATTGCTAGATCAAGGTTCGTAGTGAAAGAATTATTACTTGGTCTTCCATTTGTGGAGTGAACATTCGTTGTCTAATTGTCTGTTAGAGTCTATTAACATTATCACTACCACTTAACGAAGTTTACTTGATTAAACAGCGCTAAATATTTGCGCCAAAGTATTTGTAAAGTTGAAATTCTACAAGTTTTATAATATGTATGTGAAGAAAAAAGTGATCACAGACATGTGTGTCTCTATATGCAAACACAAAAACATGTGTATATGTGTATATGTCTATATATACAAAACCATAAAAATTTATGTTACATGTATAGTCTTTATAAAAGTTTAAAAAGATAAAACTACTGAGACTATAAATTAATATTTACTTCAATTACATGTGTATACATTTTAAAATTTGTACTCATAAAACAAAGTAAGCTACAATATATATCATAAAACACACAAATATAAATAAACATTAACTTGAACTAAATTTTATGCATTTTTGTTTGAAACATAAGATTTTCAAATTATATAATGTGATTTCATCAAATGGAAACATGTAAACCTCAAATATATAAAAAGATAAAATCTTAAATAACACATCATAAGTAAATTAATTATGTAAGTGTGTATTTATAAAATAAACAGGAAACTGTGCATTTTATCCTACCTTATGTCTAGAAACTATGTGAGATAAGAGATAAACCACAAATATTTTGTCGCACAAAAAACTTGCATATTTTATAGAAATACAAAAAACACAAGCAATTGGAAAACCATTGAAAGATTCGAAATATGTGGATATCTATCGTGAAAAACCAGTTCGTGTGTCTGTTAAAGTTTTGGTGCCAGTTCGCGAACATCCCAAGGTAAGTAAATATGTAAGTATTATTAAATAATAATGAGAAAATATTGCAAATGTATCTCTAAAGTACACAATTTTCTGCTTTAGTTCAATTTTGTTGGGAAACTGCTAGGTCCGAAAGGTAATTCTCTCAAACGTCTACAAGAGGAAACAATGTGCAGAATGGCAGTATTAGGTAGAGGGTCTATGAAAGATAGGCAAAAAGTAAGACGATAACAATCAATATTTTCTTCTTCTTGATGATGTTTGATCTACAAAAAACATTGTGCTTATTTTGTCTTTGGTCTCAGGAGGAAGAGTTCCGTAATTCTTTAGATCCAAAGTACGCACATCTTATGGACGATTTACATGTAGAAATCACTGCTCTTGCGCCACCGGCCGAAGCTTACGCCCGTATCGCTTTTGCACTCGCCGAAGTGCGGAAATATTTGATTCCCGACAACAACGATAACATTCGTCAAGAACAAATGCGTGAAATGGAGATGACTATGACTGACGGTTCTTCCTCGGAAGAGCGAAGAGCTCCGATGCGAGCACCTCCTATGGGTCCTAGTGGCAGTGGTATATTAAGACCTGCTGCGAGACCGGCAATCCCTAGACCATCTAGAGGTTTGTTGTCTTTATAGTCAAAATTATATTATATAATTATTGCGACATTATTGTCAATCGTTTGTTGCTCAGCTATTCTTCCGCCGCCACCTGCTAATCGTGGCCCACCAAGACCAGTGCCACCAAAATCCAAAGTATTCTCGATTTTAGATCGCGCACGAGCTGCTGTAGATCAAAGTTACGGGTAAGATTTTACGTGACATCATGTTCTTGACAACGCAAAACGCAAATTCTTTCAGTGATGTGCAACAGTTACTAGCAGTTGTTATTATAGCGAATTAAAATTATCTTCTCGTTCCTTTATTAGCTACGAAACACCAAACCCTCCGGCTTCAAACCGTGTTGGATCGCATGATTTTGACTATCGTGGATCATCGTCCAGCAATGCTCGGTACGGAGATCGTCTTTATTCGTCAAATTCTGGGTATATATTATAGTATTTAATATTAATTAAATACGTAAGATGAAACATTCAATTTAACATTAGCAGCAATGTTTATGTTTGTAGTGTATGTTGTTTGTTATGTGATTGAATAATTATTTAACCGAAATTTCTATTTTTCAAGATATACAACTTACGAGTATGAGGACGACTCCGCGCCGCATTCTGGACACGAGTACTACGAGTCTTCAGACTATCCAGGTACTTCATTGAATAATTCTATATTTTCGTTTATTAAATCATTTTTAAAGTTATTTGAGTATACAATTGTATATACAGGGTATTAAGATTAGATTGTCAAGTTTCATTTTGGAAAGAGAAAAGGAGGCTTTTTTAACGATTGCGAAAGTAAAACAAAATGAGGAATTTTTTTATACACTTTTTTGTACAAGTTTTTATATATATATTTTTTTATAATCATTTTATTATTACACAGAATAAACAAGTTTCTTGTAAATATAATATCTGTAAATGATAAAAGTAAATAATAATTCACACGGAGATATCGATGTTGTTTGATCTTAAAAATTGCTTTACATCTTGATGTCAACAATTTGACACAAATCAATTTAGACCTGTAGACGTAATTACATATAGACAATAAAAATAAATAACATAAAATAAAGTTTTTGTTTTTACTAAATATAAAATTCATGTGCAGTTCCACAATACAAATCTGCACACAATTTAAATGCATTATAAAATAAAAATAGAAATTTAAACCCTGTATAAAATTAAATGCATGACATGCAGTGTACGAACATTCACACTTGTAATAAAGAAAATCGTCGACGACGCGATATTAGAATATATTGACGATTATCAAACGACGTTTCTGTCTAAACAAAAATAATTAAAGCGAATCAATCCATGAAATTCACAGAGGAGTCATCGAACCGAGCTTGGAAGTCATACAAGACTACATCGGCTTCGCGCTATCGCACCACCCCATATACTCGACCTTCCAAGTAAATACCTAGAAAAATTTATTTTATTTCTTCTTTTTTGTTTTTATTAATAGATTTTGTTTTATTTATTTTAATTGTTTCGTTTTTAATGTCTTTTTGACCTCATTATTTCATAGCGTTGTACCCAATCCGTTGCCAACTAATCTTCCTAATGCACGGCGGCCTATGATGCCTACGATGCAGAAACCGATAAACGAAAGAAATCCTCGTCCTTAATAAATAAGGAGAAACAGGGGTTAACACGGTATGCAGAAATATGTAACTTTATTTTGATATTCAAACAGAATCAAATAAAGTAATAAGACGAAATTTTACATTTCGACAATTGATCAAGAAAGTAGAATTTTTTTATTTCATTTTTTTTTTCACACACTCTGTACGTTTTCTACAAACACTTCGATTGCACTCTATCAGATACGAATGCTCTGTGTACTTGTTTCAAATCCCTTTTTTTTTTTTTACTGAATTCGATAATTTTAAATAATTTTCAGATCAATTAATACTGCTGGATAAAGAGGAACATATATCTTACCCGTACAAATATAAGAAAATGGTTCCACTCGAAACTATAAGTAGCCGCTTCCTCAGAATAATTTGCCGGAAAAAAATCCGTGTTCTTTTAAAAGATATAATCTCAACAGCAGATGTTTTGCCAGACTATTTGTCATATAATAACAGTATACCGAGAGATATTTTTTTCTTATCAATATTCGAGTATTTTCCTGAACTAACTGTACATACTTGATGCACGTCGTCTACTTGCTTCGTACAAATTTTTACATCACCATTAACACATCATGCATATAGAGATTTTTTCCATTGCTCTAATCTTCTAATTGATTTTTTTTTTACACCTTGATTTCCACACAATTAATTTTCTGAACACTAACTTCCTTTAAAGTCCTTTTCCTAAAATTTTCGAATCCGAGAGAGAAGAATTTAACTATTGACGAAGATTAAAGGACCAAGAGGATCAGTGGATTATAAATGAAGTAAAACGTTTTAAACAAGTGTCAAAACATAAAAACATCAATTATTACGCCTACGTAATTATATATACACAATATTACATGTTTAAATATATAAATTATTATTGCCTTAATAGTTTCTCTTCGAAACGTACTTAATGTCTTCGAATTGAATTATAAATAACGCATTAAAACCGAAAACAAATCTAATCAATTGTTTTTTAATTTTTGAGAGACACATCAAATGGTGATATTAGTTTCAATCGTTAAAACATAAGTTTGTATTTTTCTTTACATTTTGATAAAAGTATTGAATTATATTGAATAATTTAAAAAAGTACTTATTAAAATTAAATCGTTCAAAAAAATTTATATTGAGATATAAAAACGATACAACATAAAATGCCACATTTCCCGTTGTTGCAAGCGAAACAAACTTAAAAGATTCCAATGAAATGCAAACTTTAAAAGTTTATATTATAAATTGACAAAAATATATATACATAAGCTTGTATTACTGATATAAGTTACGCATGTCAAGGCTAAAATCTACATATTAATATTTAAGATTAAGATTTACATATTAAAAAAAAGATATTAAGTAACGATTTGTATTTTTTTTTTTTTTTTTTTTTTTTTTTTTTTAAATCCGTTGATTTGTATGAATATGTACACTACTGATTATAGAATCAGTATAACTCTAGCAGTAATTTGATTGTATAAATATTCAAAACTACGTTAAAATATGTATAATTTTTTCTCTTTGAACAAATTGTCTTTAAATGATATATGTTCTTATTCTATAACATAATGTAATTTCTCATAAATTGTGTGTGAAATAAATACGACATAACTCATGAAACATTTTGTTTGAAAAATACCAGAATAAACTCCCATAATCAATTATCGTTAAGATTCTACAGCAATTCTACAAGAAAAAAATTCTTACATACATGTAAGTCTCATATTCTCATAAAATAGAAAATTTTATCGTGTAGCGTGAATATAGTTTTATAAATACATAAAATTGTAATGTAAAAATACTTAATGTATTGCGTAAAATTTACATACATAATTAGCAGAAATAAATCTAATACACATCGATATTATTAAATGTTTTTAGAATAGCTTTTTCATTTTAAACGTTATTGTTCGGGTAAAATGTGAAAAAAAAAGAATTTAAATTACAAATAGAATATTAATACGTAACAAAAAAAAAATAACGGATGTTTTATTCGAACTGCGTGCGTTAACTTGGGAAGATTTCGCAAAGTAAATGAAAAAAAAAAAAATAAGAAAAAAACTAACGCACGTTGTGAATCACACGGCAAAAATAATTGTCTGCGATTACTTAAATTTATTGAAAGAACATTTTAGAAGCACATGTGGTATACTGTATAATTTTATTTTAATGGTGATGTTTATATATTTCACATAGGTGGATAAAAGATTGCAAAGATCGCACGGAAAAATCACGTTGTTTGCGGATTGAAATATTGTTAGTCTTTTTAATCACACGGACTGTTTGAAGTGCAACGAATGCTTAGAAATGACGTGAGTATTCTTATCTTATTTTTTATGTACACTTTTTGTAATTTAGATATTGTGTATGTACAATTTTTTTGCTAAGTTAAGTATTTAGAAACAAGTGCAAAACTACATCGATTTATTTAATGACCTTTTCTCTAATTTATTTTTTATGTTTGCAAAAATAATGTTATTGATTTACAGTGCGGTTAAAAAAGATATTTGCACACTTCAGTTTTTATATAGAAGAGTAGAAAGAAAGTACTGTACATCAATATATATTTCGAAAAAAACTTTGCAGTAATATCTTAGTTTCGTGAGAAAAGAATGTGCAAATAGTTTTTTTTTTTTTTTTTTTTTTTTTTTTTTTTTATAAATGAAATGAAAGAGAGAAAACTCCTGTTTCCTTTTAAAATTACTCTCTTCCTCCTTCCCCACATATATGTATGTGTACCGTATCATGTTTTAATTTGTCAAAAAAAAGCACAGTGATTTAATATAAAAGTTGAATTGTAAAGCTGACATTGATTTACGTGTCGTATTTTAACACGCGCACAACATACGCACAACACATGTGAAAATGACAGGTGATTTTTAAATTTATTTCATCACGTTGGCGGTTTGCTTAGAAACAATATTCTTATTTATTTATCACACACCAATATACAAAAATGAACTGTATAATCAATATCAGAATATAATATACTACGAAAATTCAAATATATTTAATAAAGATATATCTGAGTATCTTACAAGATTAGAATAATGCTTCAACTTGAAACAAAAAAATCATCTACAACATTCTTTGCAGTTGGCACAGAAATTCTGGTAGAAAAACATTTCTACGGCCGCGCGCGGTTTGTCTAAAGATTATAAATAAGTATATTTTGTTTGTTTTTAATTTACGTTTTTAATTTAATTTATTTAAGTTTTTTTTCTTCTTAGCTTCTAACAAGTCGCATCTAAGTAGTGAGTGAAAATAAGATGCCGAGTTTTTTTCCTCTCTTCTCTCAAATTTCTTTTTCCTAACTAATCCCTCTATGAGACACCTCTGGGAGCCTGGAAAAAAAAAAAAAAAAAAAAAAAAAAAATATTCGTTCGCTTATAATACAATCGAGTTTATACCGCGTATGGAGCGTTCGCATCTTGCATCTGTTGAAACGCATGTTTGTTTTTTATTGTTCGCATTTTTGTCAGATAATAATAACGGGACATGTTGTTTACGTTAATTATTTTACGCGTCAGTTTATTAATATCACAATTTATTTTCAAATTGGAAAGATCTCTCATTGCGAAGTTTGTGAATTTTCTCTTCAATTTATACACATACACACACACACACAGACACACGTCATCATCGATGTGACGTTAAAAGTTTTTGAACTTGACGAAATGTGAAACATCCAAATTGCGATCGAGGATTTCAGTAAAATGCGTTTTAACAATTACAAAACTTTTACGGTTGTAACAGAGAGCGGAGGCGACTCTGCTGTAAAACGAGCTCTGCGGTAACAAAGAGTCTGACGTGTTACAATACACTTGTAAAACTTCCACCACGTACGTACATACTTCTCTCCGTGTCCGGTGCGAGAAAATGAGGAAGAAATCCTCATGTGTACTCGAGAGCTTGTGTAAATATAATAATGAAAGAATGTGAGACGGTGCGCGCGCGCGCGCGTGCGAGGGACGATACAAAGTATTTTCGTTTGTGAAGAGAGTGTTACACCAGATTTCAGCATAATAGCCCCTCACTCTCTTCTACGAGCTGAAGCTTTACTCCCAGAGTCGCCTCTAAAACGCTATGGAGACTTTGTGTAAACTGCCCACGTTCGATTCTACGGTATAACGAGCCGGTCTCCTTTCTTTCTCTCGTTCTCTCTCTCGTTCTCTCTCTCGTTCTCTCTCTCATCGGTTTACACCTTAATAATGTACGATTATATCACAAGAGAAAGATTCAAATGTGTGTTCTGTACATGTTCCGCGACGACGCGAGGTCGCAATCAGCCCTCGTCCCTCTTTTCTTTTTTTATTACTTCTTCTTCCTCTTCCTCACCTCCTTCCTTCGGTTGTCTTTTAAATCTTACATTTATATACGCCTAAGATTTAATTACAAAGTTAGATATGTCTCAGGTTCACCTGTGGTATTGTACTTCATACAATTTTCTCGCGACCGGCGAGCTCTCGAGAGAGATGCGGCTTGACGAGCCGTTTCATTGGCGCGCGTCGTTCCTCGACGAGAACTTTCGTTTTCGTCGCGCGTGTATGTGTGTGTATGTGTGTGTGTGTATGTATGTGTCGAGTGTCCAACAAAAATACTTCGCTTTCGTTGCACCGCTTTTATACCCTCTCCACGCTTTTAACTCTTTTGCTTTTTTTTTCTTTTACCTGCATGCTCTGCTTAAGTTGCGTTTGCTTACGGTTAATAGCTCGATATCGATTAATTGGCACATCTGTTAAATGGCAAGTTTGTTTTTCGCATTGGCACGATAATGGGGTCCCAGGAATGGTCCCGAATACACACAGTCCTTCGGAGTAAAGTGCGCGATCGCCACAGGCACAGTAAGCGCGAAATGAAAATGGCGCGAAACAAGTCCGTTTGTGTCCTCTTGTGTTGACGATCCTTTTTACGCGGGAACGTGTTACACAAATATGTGAAGTTACAAGTAATTCAACGAGAAGGTTTCTGGTTTAACCCCTTCAGTACTGCCTATCCGTCGGCCGACGGACGCCGAATGCAACTGTATGCGGCTATAGGCCGTTAAGTGACGCAACGCGACGCACGTGTCGAAGAAATTAAGGTACAGTTCCCGTGCAAAACCACTTTTCTATAGAATTTAATAAAACTTAAATAGAATGTTAATAATGATGATTTACACTTAGTGTCGCAATTTTAAAAAAATTGACCGAGTGTGAAGCGAGATATTCACAATCAAAGTAAACGTTATTAACACACGTTCCCTATACCAAGTACATCTAAACAGCCTATTTTTGTTTTTAATTTCAAAACGGTTCTATAAATTTTTACAAAAAACTACTATATTATAGAGAAACATTT
>QVOB01026098.1:0-12254 GCA_014839585.1 Pseudomyrmex concolor
TTCGGTGCCGTGAGAGAATTTGTTTTTTTACCCGAGAAGCTTTTGACAGCACTATGATTGTCCACACAAAAGCGTAAATATTGGATCTTTTTTCTTTGCTTCCTTTATCTCTTTTCTTTTTCCAATCTCAAAGTTTTAAATCCGTGCAATTATTAATATCAATCTCCACAGTTGTTTGCTGGATAGTAGCAATTGATCCTTAATTTGCCTTATCTCGCTTTGTTATTACTTTTTTTTTTTTTACAAGGTTTTGTTACATTACGTTTATTTATTTCTGTTATTTGACATTATTTTATTTTGCACTTTCTATTTCTATTTTCTCTTTTTACGCGCTCGTTTATTCGCGCTTCAAGGGACGTTGTCCCGGAACGTTAACACTTTCTTTATTTCAATTTTTATTTCATATATACGTCGTTTTTCTCTTCAGTCTCTTTCTTACATTTATCTTGTTCCTTTTCGCGGGTCATCTCACCGAAAGAGTCTTCCAAGAGGACGGGAAGTTCTCAATTGATCGTGTACTTACATATAAGGATTGATAGAATCTTTTGTAGAACTAAAACGCTTTACTAACGGGGCCCTTACGTCCCCGGCTTCTCGATATCTCAAGTGTCGATTTCCGATAGTTGCCGGCTAGGCCGGAGAACATTTATGCAACGCTCTCGACCCGATTTGCATGTTGCATATTGACTCAATAATTAAGTGAAACCCTGTCTGAGAAAATATATATTTAACGCCGATATTATTACAAAAATATCTAAAATTATCTAAAATATATTTAAAATATCTAGAATTGTTGAAAGATATATTAATTAATTATATGCACATCGTTTACGCATAATATGCAAAATATAGTATCTAAATTTTGGAAGCTGTGTATTGCAACTTATTTGCGCAATATTTACATTATCAATACGCGGCACAATATATTATCAATATTTGGCGTTTTGTATCAAGGAAAACAATTCGTGAAAAATTAAAACTCGTTTCCCTCAAGCGTACACTCGCGGGACACTTTGACAAATATATATATATATAGAAGGGATGTAAAAATAGAAAAAAGAAAAAGAAAAAAAAAACAAAACAAAACGGTCGCTGGAAATGGGGACAAAATTCACACGCGGATGTTCCGATAGGAGGACTTTTTAAGATGTCCTTGGTAGTCAAGGCGAACGGAAAGCGAACGTAATTGTCATTGACAATCGGCCATTCACAGGGCGCCCGAGCGCGAATGTACGTGATGATTCATTTATGAGCGGTGCATGAATAAACGGTCGTACGCGCGCGAGGAGGTGTCATTCACTTTGCCGAAAAAATGCATCGTCACATTTCACATTCGTCGACGCGGTGTGTAATCGCGGCAGTGTGTATTCCCTTTAAGTGCGCAATATATATCGAAGCACGAAAAGCACAATGCGGCATGAAATTTGATACGCCGTACACATACGCCGTATATAATATAACGGAGATAAAATAGTGCACAGTTTACTGTTGATATATGTATAGTTGCGCGCGCGTTTATATGCCAAACGGTGCAACGAAGAATCTCATCGTTTGCTCTTCCGCTCGCTCGTTCGCGAATTTAAAGAGCACACTCTGATTGTATATATGTATATAGAAGCGTATATTTGACTCTGCCAAAACGGTTAGAATAGCCCAATTGTGAAAGAATATTACGTAATATTAATGCGTTGCGCGCAATATATGTCGCGCGAGGAGTGATTCGCGCGCTTAAAAAGATTTGGGAATAAAAATAAACGTACCTGAAAACGGTTTTTGAAACTTGAAGAGAGAATCTTGGTTTTGATCATAAAGTAAACTTTTACAAATCTTTTTTATTCGGAAAATTTCGCGAAAATCGTTGAGGAGAACTCGGTAACTTCACACTTTTAAATTCTTTATGGGGTTCGTATTTTAACAAAAAAAAGTAGGGTAGAGATGACAAATTTGAAAACATTTAGTTAAAAACTTAGGAATTATTGTAATAAAAAAAAAATGAAAGGACCTTTCACGCAACTGAAAAAGAAAATTATTAAAATACTGAAAATTTTTAAGGCAATGAAGAAAATGTAGCAACAGCTCGGCAATCAGCTGTTCATTACTTAGTCGCATTTAAAGTAGACGGCAATAAGTCCGTAATGTGACAAGACGAAAATTAACCCTAATCCTGTAAACTCCTGAACTTGTTGTCCGAGCAATTTTTGAAAAGAGAGATGTCTTTTGATATATTTTTTAAAGAAAAGAAAAAAAATAAAAACAGTATCAAAACTAATGGTATATTTCCTTAATTTAAAATATCGAATAAAGTTTCGTGAGTTTTTTTTAAATAAAAAATCGCGTTGGACGTAAATGTCAAGGTTTAAAGGATTGAGATTTTAAAAAAATTTTTCTCATTCCTCTTTTTCTCTTGAATTAACAAAGTCCCAAACCTTCTTAAACTCGTGCTTTTCTCGATTTTAATTCGACTCGTCGATATATCGGAGAAGCTCGAATGTATTTGACAAGTACGCGCGGATACAAAGATGCTAGATGGGGGCAGCGGCAAAAGAAAAACGAAGACGAGATTCTTGAAATTCTCCGAGATTTTCCAGCGCGAGCTTTTATTCTCATGTGAATTCCGGTTTATATGTTACGTGCCACGGGGTCTCGCGAGCGGGTGCGCTCGCGGGGGTTGCGCTCTTGAAAACTCGACGGCCGGGATTTGAGAATCTGAATAAGCATTCGAATTTAAGTATTGGAGAAAAGTATTGGAGAAAAAATATTGGGTCATAGAAATAGTTTTCTACCATTCATATGTATATCTCCTCGCCCTCCTGAGTTTCCGTGATATCTCGCTCGCTCGATCGATCGATCGGCGGCGATTGTATTAACGCCATTTATTCTCCCACACGATTCCCAGGAGATATTACATTCGCGATAAATGCGAAATGATTAATAATTACGTCGGCATCGATCATTTTACCGTATTTTTTACCGATCTATATAAGAGTATATTGAATTTTGAATACACACCTCGTAATTTTTCAATAGTTGACTTGCCACGTTTGATCTTATTCCCAAGTACTCTTTTCAATGTTTCTCTCTCTCTCTCTCTCTCTCTCTCTCTCTCTCTCTCTCTTTCTCTCTCTGTGCGATAACAAGTTTAAATAGTCGTGTGTCTACTTCCTCAGCAATAACTCTTAAAAAAAAAAGAAAGAAAGCAATCGGTATGGATCGTTTGAAAAAAGTGAATTTAGAAAAGTGGACACTTTGTTTCACGAGGAAAATCGACTACACACAAAAAAAAAAAAAAAAAAAATAAAAGAACAAAGATGACATAATGTCATCGTATTTCGAGACAAGAGAAATAGATGAGGACATTTTGTAATAACCGTAATAGCCGTAAATAGAAGCGACGATAAGATAAATTCCGCAAAAGTGGATTATTAAAAGATGCTCGAGTAGCGAGAAAATAGCACGGCCATTGAAAAAATAATGAACATTCGAACGAGTGCTATTACATACAACAATACGGCGGAAACGTGAATGTAATGCGGATTAACGCGCTAATAATGAATTAACGGGAATTAACGGGAACGATCGGGAAAGCGAAACGATAAAAAAAAAAAAAAAAAAAAAAAAAAAAAAAAAAAAGAAGTGAGTGAGTTTTCTTATCGGAACTTCGTATATACGTGCGGAATCCTCGCCGTCGTTCCCGATCCATAGCATTCGCACGGACTGACGGCTTCTAATATCCTTCGCGGATGCGATATGCAAACGTAACCCACATTCGGCAGTAGGTACGTAAATATTTATCGTCCCGGATCCTACATAGCTCGCAAACTTAATGAACTGCCATGCTAATCTAGTCTGCTGGCATAATGAGAACCCGTTTCGTAGTCATTGTTCTGTCACGTGAAAGTTGTTAGTTCGACGAATTAACGCGTCGTTGTTACACACGGTTAGCGAAAGGGCTTTTATTACAGGGCGTAATTATGGAGATACGTGATGTAAGTAAAGAAGGGAGGACAGGGAGAAAGAGAGAGAGAGAGAGAGAGAAAATTGTCGTAAGAGAAACGTGTGCGTATTATTGCAAGTTTTATCATATGCAAACATTACTGTTCTTCATTAAAAACCAGGTATATTTTAATTGGAACTATAAAAGAGAATATTTTTCAAATTAACAACTCAACAAATTAACCTTGCAAGTTTAATAATTCATTTATTTATTTGCATCATTCATTTACTTGCTACAAGTATCGAAATTTATATCACAAAAAGTACACGTTAAAAAAAAGAATTAAAATTCTTATCAAGTTTTAATTTGAAAAAATACGTTATCAACAAATATATATCATATAAAATATTATCATCAAAAAAGTTGTTAATTGTCAGAATTTTTGTATCGAAACACGCAATTCAGGTATTGTTAAAAATTCGCAAGTTTAACAAAGTAAAAATTAATAATTAAACCAAAGTGGGGTGGCAATTTGAAACGCGATAGACTGTATTTTCAGTAAAAATCGAGATTTTTTTAACACACAATAAAACCGTAAAAAAAAAAATCTAAAACGGTTTTGTTGTTGTATTGTTTTCGTACCGTGGTGTATATTATATACCCGTTAGAACCTGAGAGTGCGGTGACTATCGAGAAATGATCAGAAACTACGTTCTCGCAAAATGTGCGTTCAAAAATTCTCAAATTAAATGTTTTTGTTTTGTTTGTAACGTATCTGTTAAATAAAAATAAAAGTCAGTAAATTGACTCGCGATACCGACGCGCGCGAATTCCGTTGGAGAAACGACCGACGAATTCGGCTCGATATTTTACGACGATGCAATAACATCGAACGATAACAATGACGATTCGCTGCGATTTTAATCGGTCGCTTTACGAGCTCGTAAAATATGACATTAATTTCTATTACGAGCACTAAAACGACGACACAAAAAAAAGTCATCGTTGATTTTGCCGAAATTCGTATCGCCGCTTATACATAATTATAGGCAGCTTGCAGACAAAGTCAACGCGAAAACCAGGCGAAGCCTGGAAACTGTGCTGCGTGAAGAATATCACAGAGAGACGAGATAAGAAATACGTGAAATATGGCAGAATTTTATATGAGAGACATTTAGAGATGCGCATAGTGCAGATCTCCTTCGTCTTCTTATATCATTTTCTTATATATAGTAAAAGCTCCGGCGGAGAGATTACGATCTGCATCTCATCTCTGCGCCACGTGCGTTTTACGTCTTAAGATAATAAATCCTGTCGCGATGTACATGCAATATATATATATATATATATATATATATATATGTATATGAGTAATCTAATAAATTCCGAAATGGTCTCTCCTTCTATCTCTCTTTTTTTTCTATCTATCTATCTCTGTTTATCAGTAAGGTTAATCGAAATATAAAGTTGCAATTTGTATTTTCTCGTAACGAGAGAAAGACCGCGCTTCTATCGAAGAGGCGTCAATGCGTCACTCGAGATACGACGGCGCGGAAAATCGAGTCTCGAGTGCCGCCTTGGCACGTTTCCAATCTTGTCTCGGGGAACGAACCAAGATTCGCTATTGCGGGTGGTCTTCTTAATTAACTTATTTCGTCGCGCACTTGACGCATGCGAGGGACACATAAAGATGTGCCGTCGACAAATCTGCGCGCATTAATCTTAACGTGCTCAATTCCCGTTTTCTCATCTCAAATTGATCGCGAGTTGAACAAACGAAAATACACATCCTGGGATAACAAAGTTTTGCTGTTACATATATGGCCGGCAAGAACAATTTGCCGAGTCTCCTCGAATTTTTTGTTTCATCAACAAAACGATTTGTTGGCAAAACAAAAAATTCAACGGGCTCGGCAAATTTTTCTTGCTGACTCTGTAGTTTCTTTCTATTTTTAGCCTTTTGTTCGTATATTTAAAAAACAAACTGAAAAAAATGTTATTTCAAGAAACTCTTATTTCACATACATTTTTCATTGAAAACAATATAATTTCTCACATTATACACTGCACAATGTGCGCATTGTGTCTTTGTATCTGCTTGTTGTACGTACACAGACAAACAACTCGCCGGAAAAAACTCGCGGCATGCGATAAATAAATCAAATCCACTTGACGCGATGTGGCGTGTTATCAAAACTTACGTTATAATCAAGATACTTTTTTTTTTTTTTATCAGCTCTCTACTACGTACCACAGATAAAAAATGCTTTATAGAGATAAGCGTTTCTTTATAATCTAATCTTATTTGTCGTCATTGATTTGTGTTTCAGATTGTCATACAAAAGCCATGGCCTTTGGTTTAAGAAGAAACGAGTTTTCGTAGATCAAACCGATTCCGTGCCTGCTTTTGTTTGCGCGAGAATAACCGACAATCACGAGTTTCATAAAAAAAAAAAAAAAAGAAAAAAAGAAGAGGATAACGAAAGAATCTTTGAAGGAGAGACGCGAAAAACCCGAAGAAAAAAGTGGAGATAAACATATAAGGTAAAAATTCTTGTCGCGCGTATGCCCGCGTTGACTTATTCACAGAGATACCTACAATTGTCTGTCGGGAATCGCGCAATTGAAAACGTATTCAAGCAACCAGACGAAACGTGATCGGATCTTCTTGATCCCCATAAGATTTATTTCTTTTTATTTATTTTCAATATATTTCGTTTCGCAATAATTGAAATTGAACAAGAGAAATGCCGACTGCCAAGCGCTGGACGTACTATGTATTTGTTTTGAGTACAAATTAATTTGTGTGTCAATTGATACTAAAAAAAGCTATATGCGTAGTCTATCTTTTCTGCGTCAAAGATGAAACATTGCTGAAACCAGGCGTTTTATCTACAAAAACTACATCGAGAATAATTTGCAAAGAACAAACACGACCGTTCAATTCAGACAGAGTTCGCGTTCCGATTGAATAATTCGCGTTGCGGGAACAAATTTTATCTCTCAATATGATCGCGGGGGTTAAGCGTGTTTTTATTCAAAGCGTCAGAGCTCTCTCCCTTAGATCTGTCGATTATCCCAAATCCGCGGCTCGTTTCGCCATAATGGACTGCTTCTATCGGATTGCATCAGCGAGATTTTTACACGCGGGACAGCGCGCGCGAGCGCATATTCCGGTACTTATCACTTTCTTTAGTTCCCTGTGTCAATAACCACCGATCCAAATGGAGAGCTCTCCACGAGACGATCTAAAAATAGTTTTTGCTTGGACGGAAAAATACGTCCCTTGCACCCTTTTTAGGACAAAGGACGAGAGGAAGATCTTTCGTGTCAAGCTGCTGCATAGCGCGCGAAAAATGTAACGACGTAATAATCGCGCGGTCATGATCGATGGCAGTTCGCGAAAAGAAGCGCCGTGATACACGGAACGTAGATAAATTGAAAGAAGAGCCCGGGATGGAAGTCTTTGTGCGGCAAAAGAGATTTATCCGATTAATCTTTTTTGCGAATTCAGCGCAAAATGTAACGGAAAATCTATACTATTGAAGCTGCTCTCTTTCAAAGATTTACTTAACTGTTTCGATATTTTTGCAAGAACGTAATTTTGAATAGCTCATCTTTAGTAGCCTTTAATCAAATTACGTATCCTCTGGCGTAGTATTTCGACATGTGTGAGAAAATTTGAAAAATATATAAAATATAAGTTTATTTAATGTCAAATTAGAGTGTTAAGATATTTTTCTTTTTTTTTTTTTTTATTGTAAGAATTCAAATTCAGATTCCCTGAAATTAGATCTTCATCAGGTGAAAATTTAAATAACACGACGATTATCAGCAACAATTAATTAAAACAATTTTTAGATATCAAGCGTAATGTAAACTCACCAAAAATAAATTAACATAAAAAATCGACGTCAGTAAAAAATTATCGAAAGGATTATTTTTTCGAGAACTTCAAATTTGTATAGAGATTTGTGTCTGTATATTTATACTGTCGGTGTTACTTAAAAAAAAACCACCGTTATATATTTAGTAAAAGAAGAAGATCTTGACCGTGACAAAGTATTCTGACGATGTCAGCAGATCTTAGTTTTAATGTTCTAAGCAAAATACATAATACTTCAATTTTTTTTGCTGATACTAGTCGAGACGGTCTCTGTTTTTTTTTTTTAGACTTTACATCGCGGGGAATAGCCGTTCCCAGCTTTATTAATGCTGAAACATATTGGGATTTGTGTGTCACAGCAAACCAGAAATTAACTTGTAAATAGATTGCGTCATGCGAATGTACGAGGAACTGAACTTGGATAACGTGTTACATAAACAATTGTGCCGATCGATGTTTCTTACTTACGGGAGAACTCGTTTCTCTCGTGCCGTGTGGCCGTCACGAGTGTATGTAAGAGATCATCCGTTTTTTTTTTTTTTTTTTTATAACTTTTTATCGTGACGTCTCAAAGTCTGTACGCGCGCGACGCGATATCTGCCGTCTCAAGGTTTCCGCTGTATTTTGCATACGCATAATAGATGAGTAATGCATTCCGAGCGTCTCAAACGCGTCTTGCAATACTTACAAAGACGCCGCCGGAATTTATCGCCGTGGAGGAGTATCCCTCGATTCGCGATTCGGATGTAAAAAAACGTTGCGGATACGTAGAATAATTCAAAATCCGCGTGTGTCATACACGGTCGTATTTGTCTTCGTGCGCTCTATCGGCTTTCAAAGATGCGACGACATCTGACATTCAAGCCGAAAGGACATTTCTATATATTTTCCGTATATAACTTAGTAATAATAGGTTGAGAAAATGTATAGAGAGCGAAATGTGTTTGATAGACGTAGACTGTCTCGATAGAGACACTAGTATTCTTTATTTTTTTTTTTTTTTGCGAAGAAGGTAATCTCGAATCTCTCGCAATTTTCGAAAAAAAAGAAATATATGAAAAATTTATTATTTAAAATTGAGGACAAGCTTTAGAAACATTTTTCTACGTACTTAATTTTTCTTACGTATTTTATTCTCTGTTGTTTTTGCGTGTGTTGCGCAATTGTGATTGTGACATATATCCGCAAACAATATTTGTACTAACAAACAACTATAGAGAACACAACAGTTGGAAATGCGTGTTTTTTATCATTAATTTACGAAAAAACCAGCTGACACCTAGCGCGTTTAAAATTCCCCTTTAATTATGATCATCCGTTGAAACAGCGAGATAGCGTTCCAGTTGGCAGCCGGCGATGTAAAAAAAACTGCCCGGCCCGCGGGGATTTTCCTCCCTTAATTGATACCAGGCCGCACTGTCAGGTAATGGATTTAATCCTCATTAACGTGTTCAAAAAGGTTTCGGTGAGAGATCCTTTATTGACACAATCTGCCGACTCGTTACAAGTTAATCCTTTTGTTACGTTCGTGGCAACGTCCTACTTCGATTGTGCCAAGTTATCGTCTGTGTTCTCTGTTTCAGAGCTATCTATCAGAAATTTCACTACAGATGTGAGTCCAGCGATTTATTCGCAATACGAGAAAAGACGATATCCCTTTAATGTCGTGCTATTGTTCTTGCAGCGAGGGCTTTTCTTTGACATAATTTTTTTTTTTCACGTAGCTGTACATAATTACACGTATCAAAATTTAATTAAATAAAAAATTGATACTTTAATTTGCTAATTTGATCGTTTTAAAAAGAGAGTATCATGTAGTTTTTCATATTTCCGACATTTAATATGTATCAAATATCGTTTGCGATAACTTGATATGACAAATATGCGCTAAAGAAGAGAAATATCAGCTAGAAAAAGAAGAAAAAGGATGTGAGTTCCCGTTAAATAATTATTAAATTTTCGCTAAGATGAGCTGTTATTTAATTCCTGACGTAATTTAAATACCGAAACCGAAGTTTTTACAAGAGTTTTTTTTAATTGAGCGCAGAATCCGATGAACGCGGGAAGCGCATAGTTTTAGGCAACTTTCTTTTCAGCGAATTTCGTATATTCCGAATTTTCCTCTCGCTTGCACATACGTACACAACTTATATCGCACGTATATCGCACCGTAACGACATACCTAGTTTTCTTTCGACCACTTGACCTCTCTCCCATGATAGCCGACAGTACGACTCGGTGCGGTTTTCATTTCGAGCCATAAAACATAGAAAACAGCTTTGCATATTACATGCAATATATATATATATATATATATATATATATATATATATATATACGTATATTTAAATATATTAGTCGCTGTGCTAGTCGTATCCATTTTAAGCGATTGACAAATTGGACAATATCCCGGAAACTTGATGAGATTTTATTTACGCCTCTCACTCGGTCGTCGGTGGAATTGATTCTTCCGAGAGTCGATGAAGAGAAGCGAAGTAATAAAATCATCGAGTCGGAAGGAAGCGAAATGACAATTTTTAACGACTTTTAATTTACAAACGTATAAAGCGTTGCTTTTTAAACGAGAAATTCGATACGCGATATTTTTGAAACTTTAACAACTCTGTAGTGTAAAAGAACAACACACCGAATGTATGATAATGCTTTATTTGTTAGACGCTACGGAAAAGGCGCAAACAAACAACGAAAAGTCAAAATTAAAATAAACAAAACATAAAAGAAAAATAATAAAATGAATAACGTGACAAAATACAAATAAAAGAAAGAAAGACAGAAAATAAATAAAGACGACAGACACAGAAAATAGCGAACGAAAAACACGAACTTTATGTAACAAGAAAATAAATGAACATTATCGGTCGCGAGACTGAGATTTGTTCGAACAGTGCACGCGTTTATAAATACTTGCATTTTAATCATCCGAGTCTTTCAATGCGATTTGTGAGTCGGATTAACCTCTTTAATTAGTCGCTCGTCGTTGCTTCGTTTAATCGCGTCGCGTGAGTTTTTTTTTACATTGTAATCGTCTAATTCCGATTGTTTTGCGCGTATGGCAATGCAGCGGCGTATTTATGCTAAAACAGCGACGTTAAGCAATCGTCAAGGCGATACGTGCCTGTATGCCTCGATGCGTACGTGCGAATGGGAAGCGCACACTGGGATGTTTTATAGGCAAATAAGTATGTGATTAAGCTACTCGGTGAGGGAAACTGCAGAGCATTGCTCATCGGAAACTTGACTCGTTTGCCTGTTGAATATTAAATCGATTATTGAACGCTACCGACTATCCGAAACTTGAGTTCGATGTGACATAATTTCGTCAATCATGCTCATCGTTTATTGCTCTTCCAATTGCGTAACTGCCGATATATATATATATATATATATATATTATAATCGTGAAAAGATTTTAATTGAATTGGATTTCAACAAGTCGAGTCCTTTTCACAGTCGAGGGTCTTTTGAAACAAATTTGATTTAAAACTGCGAGTTTATCGCAACAGAGATTTCAGAGACCGCCTCTAGGAGAAGCGCGCGCGCACACACATACACACACACACACACAGTTTTTTAATAACGCGAAAAAGTTCATTTAATTAAACGGCACGGTTGTTTACACAACCAAATGATGACTCTCTTCCCGCGAGATTCTTTGAACAAAACAAAACACACATCGTAATCGCTAAATTAAAACAAAATTTTAAAACACTTGCGTATTTTTTTAACCGCGTTTATTAAACAGTTGAATATGTGTGTGTGGGACGGCTTTTTTTGCACACACATTGCAAGAGATCTGATATTTCGCGTTTTCGTCTCTTTTCGCAAATTCAATTATCTCCCCGCTAATAATCCTCGGCCCGGCAGCAGGTGAGCGAACTATAAAAAAGCGCAGAACTCTATTTCTTCATTCCGTCCGTCCGACACTAACATCTCATCTAATGAAAATGAGATTTTTGTTCGCGAACTTTTCAGCGTGTTGTGTTAAAAGCGTATGCACATAATACGCACTAGAATTTGAATTTTTTAACAAGCGCGTGTAGCGCGCCATTGTGCCGTGTATTGAGTCGGTAATTCCTGCGAGAAAAAAAAAAAAAGAAGCAAACCATAAAATTTTTCACACGTGTATCTGCAGATACATTTTCTCTCTCGACATCTCTAATCTTGACATTAATTAATCTTTTTGAGACAATTCCCTCTCTGTTCTCAGTTTTTTATTTTATAATATTTCTGTCTTAATTCTCATTAGGTTTCAGCTGATAAAAACTTAATATAGTATATCCACCACTTATTAAAGTCAAAATAACTTTGAAAATTGAAAGAACAAAATTCTATGCGCGCGAAAATCAGCGTTCGGTTCTATTCAACCTTTTTTTTCTTTTTTACTTTAATTGAGTAAAAATTTTTTTAACGTCG
>QVOB01026100.1:0-12542 GCA_014839585.1 Pseudomyrmex concolor
CGTCTTTCTCTCTCTCTCTCTCTCTCTTTCTCTCTTTCTCTCGTAGTGGAAGGAATAGCGAGCCTGGCAAGCCTGAGACGTTTCAGATCTATCTAGGGTGGAGAAAATTCAATTTAAAATGGCGGCTCAGATATAATGGCAGCCTCCGGTACAGCGTCACCCAACCCCCCTTGCGCGCCCAACTCTCATCTCAACTTTGCCACCCTCGTTCGTTCGTCGTCTATTTCTCTCTCGCGTCCTCGCCGCCTCCACGGCCCGTGTCGCTATCTTTGAGAAAACAGAATGCCGTGACTAGCGCGCGAGACGGCTTTTAAAGGGACGGGTTCCTACATTCACAACCGTCGTTTCGATTGGCAGCTCTTTCTCTCTCTCTCTCTCTTTCTCTCTCTTTCTCTTCCTTTCTCCTCCTTCAAAAAAAATACATCGATTTCGTTCTACAAGACACAAGTTACCGATCGTAATTTCTTTCGCGCGGAAAATGATACGGAGTTTGTGTAATAGTGTAAAGATAAATTTTTCGAGAATTTAAATGCACTTCTGTACGCGTGATATTTATTGTTTGCACGATCTTCAGTGATTAAAACGTGGTAATTTTTAGTCATATGATTTCAAACGATCCGTGAAACTTTTCTGAACAAAGACGATTCGCGAAATCCTTTCTCGATCCGATGAAGTCGCAGTTTAAGTTTCTATGCAGATGCGTTCCTTCGACGCAAACATTACGCGATTTGCAATTTCTCTAAACGCGCAAACGCGTATGTTGTTAGTGCACGTTGAATGAGCGTTTTCCAGGCGAAACACGATGCGCGGAGATCGTTTCCGTCCATTTATGTCATTTCGAGTGAGGTTTGCAGGAAACTTGGTAGGAAGACGTAATGCGCTGCCTCGTATATATATATATATATATATAGTACATATGCATACACAAGCATGCAAATAAATGTAATAGGAACGTGGAGCAAAACTTGATAGGAGAGAAAACGTTTCCCTCCCCACACGATTGCGTGACAATTGCGAGCGAAAATGAAATAGTTCCGGCTGCAATGTCAAATTGCTTTTCCACTTTCTGTCTACGCGAGATAGATTTTTTCTATATTCTATGCAAAAGAGCTTTGTGTAATTTTCTTATTGCAATTAAAAGAAAATCTATAAATTTGTTTTAGTTGTTGCTCGTTTTCGATCTTTCAATTATATTTTCTTAGTACGTTTTAAACGAGTTATATTTTGATGTTTGTTTGTTTTGTACAATATTTTATATATTTTCTTATTCTCAAAGAGTGCAACTTGATTTCGTAAAATTGTATTTCGGGAAGCTGACCGTGAAAAGATCAAAATGCGCATCTCGTGAAATTTCCCGAATGTTAAAAAATATATCAAAAGAGGAAAAAGATGCGATTTATGTTTAAAAAAAAAATTCTAAATATACATATTAAGCTTTGCATAATGTATTTATCGAATGTTTATCAGCGTGGTCCGGAAAAGCGCGCTTTTATCGCCGAACAGCTGTGCGACGCAAATGTATGCAGAGAGATAGCGAAAGTATTTGCGACAATAACGATAATAGTGAAAAAAAAAAAAAAAATCAGGTAACACCGCGCGGTAAGAGAATAATTCTCGAATCACCGCACAAGAAATCCCATTACGCCCCGAGGAAAAAGAAAGGAGAAGCTCGAGCTCCAGCGATATTGAGTTAGCCGAGTTTTCATTCGACCTTTTTACTTCGATTCGACTTCCGATCGAAGCCTACCCTGCCGCGCGCATTTTACGAGAAAATCAGCTTCCTTATCTGAAACGGGAAGCAAGAAAATTTCTCGGACTGGCAAAAATTGCTGGGAAAAAACTCTACACTTGCCGCGCTCTTTGACCTTATTTTTCTCAAATATAACAGTTTCAAGAAAATGCGTTCGGTAATGCACTTAAACGAAAGTTCACTTCAGACGAAACAAAGAAAGAAAAAAAAAAAAGACCGAAGAGCGCATCACATGAACTAAGCCACTTCGGACTTGGTTTTACTTCGTGTAAGTTACGTTGTCGAAGTCCAAGCGAGTGTCACGTGTGCGCGACAAGTCCGTAAGTTTCAAAATGGACGCGCAAACAGTACGTCATTACATTACCGGGTCTTAGTGACGGGTCTCTTCTTCATCTTCTTCTTCGCCTCTTTTTCGACGAGAAAGCCATTACCTGTGTATCCATTTTCTCGGGGCTAGTATGTGGGTTAGTATCAGAGTGCAGTATTCTCTTAGGCATACGCGGGGGAGGATAGTTTTCTCGGTCGCGGTCCTCAAAGTAGCAGACATTTTGAGCCGCGCTCCCCGTGGGACAGCCATTTCGCTGTTCCTCTTTCTCTCCGGTATCCGGTCTTTCTCTATGAGCGAACGTGGAGAGAGAGAGAGAGAGAGGAGAAAGAGAGAGCGAGAGCGTGGTTATTGAATTACAAACTCTTAGCTTTCCAGTTCTTGCAGAGTGCGCGCCTTAAGGGACGCGCGCGCGCGCGCAAGTATGTTCTCGAAAAGCTCTTCTAGGAAAGAAGCAAATAAAAGGAATCATCCTTTTACCTCTTCTCCTCGAGCAACGTGTTCGATCCTTGAAATGCGTATATGCCGAGTTGTAGTTACCGTTGACTGAAGGATGATGCGTATATCTGGCTTTCGAAAAAAAATGCGAATACTTAACGAGAAACTACTTCGCTTTTAGCAACGAAGTAAATCCTAATTTCAAACGAGACGAATAACGTGGCATTGCTATTTTAGTTTTTCTGAAATTCATTTTGCGCGAGCATCTTTTATTTTCAAGATTCGTTTTTTTTTCACGTTTTTTGGAGCAACGCGCGGTATCGAGCTAACGAAGCGCGAACAATGCCATTTGCAATATTTGCATACACGCGATGGAAATACAAACGCAACAAATTTTTAAGAGAAGAAACAAATATGGGAATCTTTCGGAAAAACGTGCTCGAAAAAAAAACGAGATTCAAAGGAGCTTCCGTCAAGCTGTTTGTATTTCCAAACTCGACGCAGATCCGATTTAAAAAAATTTAATTAGTATAGGCTTCTCGTATTAATTTCCGTTCGCGTCCCAGATAACTCGATAAGCTGAGAAATTCAATTCATATCCTTTTTGCGACACACGAGCGCACGACGAGTTTGTGAAAAAAAATGATTTTTTTTTTAATAAATAATTATTACATTAAGTAAGTGTTCTTTAATTATATTAAAAGACAAATTTTCTTCAATGGCTCATCAAAGAGATATAAAACAAGTAAAATATTCATAGGTAAAAAAAATTTGTTATATTGGCATCGAAAAGAACGAAAAATTATGGTCAAAACGTCTGTCAAACTGAAAAAAAAGTTATCAGAATAAATTAGATACACACCTACATTTGTATTTGGCTCAATAACGCCTATTTTTTACTTGGATAGTATATTTCTTTGTTGTATCTCCATACATACTTTTAGAAAAATGTGTTGTGTGTATAAATTTGCGATTTTAAAAGTTGCAGTCCGTGTCACCGATACTGTTTTCTATTTATATATTACATTTGAAACTTAGCGGCGAATAGAGGAAACGCGCGCGCCGGATACATATATTCGAAAAGTCGGGCGTGTGTTTTATGCAATTGCAAATCGCCCGGCGGCGAGAATTCCAATGCGCGGATTCAGATTGATTATGCGACTTGGCTCGCACGTTCCGCGATTTCCATATATGTGAGTTAGAACGATGCAACGCCATGAAAATGTTAATCAAGCCCTTTGTTAAATGTTCCGCAAATGTGCCTCGCGCGTATATATTTTCGGAACGGAATAAATGTGCGCATCCGTCGCTCCGGAACATTTCTTTACTTGCAAATTTATGTAACACGCCGTTAAAAAAAATAAAAATAAAAAAATAAAAAAAAAGAAAGATCAAACTCAAGTAATTTCTATAATTTTGCTGTAATCAACGACGACTGAATTCGCAACGATCTCGTTCGCGCTTCACGTCAGAGATCCGCCTAGATTCAACCTCGAAATTAATATTCCGATTATCGTTCTGACAATCGTCTCGATTCTCTATAATATTTCATATCCGAATCGGGTACTCTCTTTCTCTTTCTCTCTCTCTCTCTCTCTCTCTCTCTCTCTCTCTCTTCATTCCTGTCTCTCCCATTCGGCTAAGTAATCTCGGATTCCAGCCAATTTCGCGGCAAGAACTTAATCTAAATAAGACTCCATTACTTCGCTCGGCGTGTCTCTTATAGATGTTTCCACTGTAAAACTTCGTTGGTCGCAATTTCCTGTGCAAAAAAAAAAAAAGAAGTGCCGCGATTTCTTATGAATGAACATATGAATGAACATATGATGTTTTTCTGTTTTTTTTTTTCTAGTTTTGCCAACGTTTTACGTTTTGAAATAATCAGATATGTTTGAAATATAAAATCTCGTCAGTTTTTGGTTTTTTTAATTCAAAATCGCGAAACGCAGCATGAAAATGCATGAAGTTACAAAACTTAAAATGAATTTGCGAGTCAATGGTTTTCGGTGAAATATCAAAATGGAGTGAATTTTATTTGTGCGAAAGTTTTTCACAAGAAAATATAGCACGGAATAGTTGATTCTATGTCGCGGAATTAAATTATAAATTCTTCCTCGCACAAAACTATTTCTTCCCGCTCTATTTTATTGCGATATTTAATATCGGAATCGAGTCGCCGATCTTGTGACCTCCAGTTCCAATTTACCGTCAACGGTCAGAAGATAATCTAAATATAAAATTCAATTGTATTATAACTCCACAAAATTGCCTTGTCTAACTTGTTCGGTTCTCAATGGCATCGTGCTTTATACGTGCCAATTTATCGTCGATTTAACAGTCCGATAAACTTCAAAGCATTAGTTGTTTAGCTTTTTTATTAGTTTATACGTTTTATTAAAATTTTGCGAAATAAATCAAAGAGAGCATTTCTCTTTTGTTATTACACATGATATGAACACTGACGTCAACAGATATAATAATCATTAGTGAAAAATGTTTCCACTGCTAATGAACTACTAATTTCTTGACGTCGGTCTCTCTCCGGCGTGGGTTAACGCGATATAGACTTCTAGATGATGTAGGTGACGACCTTTTGTTGCGTAAAGTATCGCTTTGGAATTTTTGCCGAATTAATTAACAAAAGAACAAGAAAACTAATTAGCATCAAAATCTTCTCTAATTAAATAAAGGATAATTAAGTGAAATAATTATATATTCAGTTTTTTTTCTTTGCTTTATTAGAAGTTTTAATGAAATTTTTATTTAGAATCAATACACAAAACTTATAAAATTTGATTTTTTCAAATAGTTTAATTGCTATAACGAATGAAATAATTTCACAATATAAAAAATAAGCAAACTTTGATATAAAATAATAAAAAAAAGATAGATGAGACATTTTTATTAAAACAAAAAAAATATGTTATTTTCTTTTCTCTGCAAACGCGTATAGTGAATTTTTTTTCTCTCGTTTCGGGGTTGATATGGGAACATCGCTGCGGATATTTCACAAGGTACTCTTCGGAAGCGCCATGCTTCCACACAAAGAGTGATAGGACCGAGAAGAGAGCGAGGCAGAAAGATATACAGCGTCAAAGAGAGAAGAGGCAAAAGATAGAGGGAATGAAACAGAGAGAGCGAGAGAGAACAGAGCCGCGTTCGAGCCACCCCGGTTCGTGTCACCCACTTCTGCGGTGATGAGAGAGGGTGTACAGTAGAAATGTCGATAAAACGTGTCGGCCAATGAGGGAGTCCGCGGTGACGTCACCACCGCGGCATCGGCCAATCGGATGGCGCCAGTGACGTCACCGGTGAGGGAGGAAACAACCTAACCCCGACCCGGGACGAGAAGCAGCAAGCTTTTCTCTTTCTGGAGGGGTTGCTGGAAAGAGGGGTTGGTTGGGCGGGGATGGTCGGGACGCGAGGGTGGAGATTGTGTTGGAAGTTACGAGCGAAGAGGGGAAAGGGGAAGGAATGAGAGTGGCCGCGCGATGAGGGACCGAGAGAGGGTGCGGAAAACGCGCGCCGGTGTGGATACCGGGGTGACTCGCCGGTGGCGGCTCAGGCAAGCCCCAATATGGGTTTACTAATCCCGCGAAACAATGGAAATTGCCCGATGCAAAATGGCGATAGGTAAACCGCCCTGGGTTGTCGGATGAGACCGGAGTAAACTTAGAACCCAATAAGGGTCGGGATAAGAAAAAAAATTGAGGATGCTTGTTGGCCCGAGAAGGTTCGACATTGCTTGATCGAGAGGGCTGTTAACACGCACACACTCACTCACAGCAAACTTGACCCGTAATTCTTTTAATACCAACCGATCTGTCAACTGTGCAATTTTCTCTTTCTAAAATATTATTTTTATTTCAATTTTTTAATACAAACATAAAGAAAAAGAACCTACACATATAAAACAAGTATTTAAAGATAATAAAATTGTAGTTTTTATTAAAAATAATTAACTTACGTGAAATAATAAAAAATAAATATTTGCGCACCTATGAAGAATTGTGCGCTTTTGGCTTACGCCATTGTTTTTGCGTAGGTTTGGTTCCAGAACAGAAGAGCGAAGTATCGGAAGCAGGAGAAGCAGTTGCAGAAAGCTCTGACACCGATACCCGCCTGCCAAGGTGCCATGATGAGAAATATCTATCCTGGTGCTAGCAGAGGTTATCAACCCTACCCCCATCCACATAACAGCATAAATGGCATAAATCGTTATCCCCAGGTGAGACTCCCTCACGATGCGCGCAGGACGCTTCTGAAATTTCATTATTATCGATACCCACCGCTTTGCGCGTTTACCAACACTTTAAAGCGCATCTGCGATAAAGAGCAGAAATAAAATGACATCGAACAAAAATTATTTTTCCGAAATTAATTTTTGTCGAAAGAGTAAACGACGGATAAAAGTACATTTGATTAATTTAAGTATAAACGATATAAATATTTTTTTAAAAAGGTGCAGCGAAATCAACAGAACGTTGTCAGAAAACGAACAGACATTTCGTGTGTGTAAAAAGAATTAAAGAAAATTACTGAAGAGTGTTGAATGTAACGCTAGGTTTCGACCGTTTTCGAGGGGATCCTGTGTATGGAATGAATTCGATGCGTTTTCTCGTTTAATGATTTTAACCGACGTATTAAATTGAGAGTGCACCTGAGCGTGTACGTCCGGCGCATCTCGCTATCGGTCGATATAGCTAAATTGCATTTCGGCTAATTAGTTGGGTCGGCCGGATTACCGAATGCCTACCGCTTTAATTGAGCCGATAATTCATGAGCGTGTGTCGGTTTCTCTAAAAAAAAAAAAAAAACTTATAGCGCGCGATTACAGGATCCTTAAAACCTCCGAATATTTTCCTGAAATTTCTGAAAGTAACAAATTTTACGCGTCGATGTACTTTCATGTTGTGTTTACTTTTTCCTTTGTAAAAGAAAATAAAATCTTTTGTGTATTTATGAAATAATTAATATTTCAGATATTTTACGTATAGACGCAAAGAGAGAGAGAAAAACGAATTATGTTACTCCGTGTTAATAATTTTTTGGTTGATAATATTTCTTCAGTTAAAAAAAAAAAAACCTAAATGCTCTCACACAATAAATAAATTATCTTTTCGCAATGCGCAAATTTTTTTACACAGTCGAGCAGATCTAACTCTTAGTTTCATTCCCGGTCGGATTACACTTAATAATTGTATGATATCACATGTAGAATCGCGCTGGAAAATTGATTACAGCCAGGAAATAGACACCGCGAACGCATTTATTAATCTCTATCAGAGTTCCGAACGTATTACGCGGTAATTAATTTTTTTATAATGAAACCATATATAATATCCCTCGTCACATTCGATTCCGCTTATCATCCGTTTTGCCTTGACAAGAGAGAAGTTGAAAAAAAAAAACTGACATAAGAGAGCCACAGGGTTTCTAGCCAATAATTATGTTTCACACACGTTAATTACCGCATTACTTTCCTGCCGTTGTTCCAACACGCTCTCTCGAATCGTTCCCGCGCGTTACACAACGTAATTTCATTGATATATCGCGAAATTCATTTTCACTCGTTCGTAACGCTCGCGGAAATTAATTACACGCGACATTAACACCGCGCGCTTGTTCCGTTGTTCGAGCGGTACGCGACAGATTCGCAGGTCAGATTATCGCGGAAACGAAACACGACTACATCTAAAACATCCTGTTGCGAATCGATTATCTCCTTTCCAGAATCGCGCGCTCATAGCGAGAAATTGCGCCAATAATCGGCACATCAACGATGTTTCAGATGGGCACGACGTCTTATCCGAGCATGACCCAGCCGTTCTCCATGTCGCATTCAGCATCGAATATGTCGGCCGTCACCGGTATGCGACAAGATGCGATGGGTGAGTCATAAATAATGCAACACGCCGAACGCCGCGTGGTGAAGCAGGCGCGACGTGCGCGAACCATCTCGCGTTTTCATTTTGGGGTCAAGGATCACATGCAAATGAATGTCTTTATTTTCACAGATTTCTTTGACGGTTCAAGTTTTGAAGTAATCGACAACTTTATTTGTTAGAAAAAAAATGATTATATATTTTTTAGAATAAAATGAAAATAAAAGAAAAAGAACAATCGTATCTTCGTGGTATATTTGATGATGACAATGAGTCTTAATTCATTGTTATTTTTCAATGATTTCGCGTACCGGTTCTTTCTCCGAGAGATCTCGCAAACATGAAAACGGAACGTAAATCAATTTCTCTGAAGCCTCGCTCGGCTTCGTCCTGTCTCGTCCAGTTTTCCTGCGGGCGGCTTTCCGCGCCGCCGTCTTCGGGCGCTGACCCGATGTTATCGAATGATTCCGCAAAAATCCGGAGCGGAAATGGCGCGAATCCGACGCCCGTGCACGGAGAGGAGAGGGAAAGAGAGTCTTACACCATTTCCGGCGCGAGATGGAATATCGCTTTTAAATCGAATCAAGACTATTCGCGAATTGCCTGCCTGCCGGGAAGTTGTTCGGGGGCGCGAGCGAGTATGCGATTCGCTCTGCGAATACACGCTGCTCTCGTAATCTCTCGCCGCTTCTCCCTAACGACTTAACGCCTCTCTCCTTAACGTCTTAATGCGATAGCAAATCGACCGATTAGCCCGACTCGATAAAGTTCCGCGGAAAGTCGTTAAATCGAATCACTTCGCGATTCTTTCACGAGAGAAAAGAAATCTGCTCTTCCTCCCCGTCTCGTTTGCGAGTCTTTTCTTTCAAAGTCAACTGATTAAAACCTGCTAATGTCCTATCGATTAAACGCGCGAATTGGCTCCGCATTCGACGTAAAAATTTAATATATCACATGTGTGCGGCCCTTTTCCCTCCGTATATCGAGATTTATTGTATAAATATATTTAACCGCTCGTTTAAAGATAGTCAGTTACAATTAGTCCAGAAGCGATCATCGGAGTCCGCGTCTCGTTTAAAAAAAACGCGTTTTTTTCCGTTTCAGGCATGTCGGCGGAGGACGAATGGTACAACAAGAGCATCTCGGCCCTGAGAATGAATACAGCCCATCACCCGAATCTGGCCGCGCCAATGTTGCAGTATCAAACATAATTGTAAACGGAGGCGAGAGGGCGACTTGAGGATCTCGTCAGGAATTCGTCGGCGTATTTGTGACGGAACCCGATCTCGGTGAGAGAGAAGGGTTCGATTGAGAGTGACGAGATCGAAGACAGAGCCCAATCGATGTTTCGCCATTTCGCAGAGAGGGAAAGGGAAAGGAGAAAGAGAGAAAGAAAAATAAGAGAAGAAACCAAAGAATATATGGATCGATTTGCGTTATCGCTGATCAGCTTGTGCGCATCTTGATTTCGCGACACGTCCTCGCGTTTTGCTTGCAGCAAACAAGCTCGACTCGCAATCAACAATAGCGACGTTGTGATTGATGTGCACGCGTAAAAAAAAGCTTACTCCCACATCTGTTATATTTCCGCGCTCGTCATTGTCGCGCGGGCGCGCGCGCGAAATGAACGCGATTTTTCAAGTGAAACGACACGTCGTCGAGAAGATTCAAGCGCGGTGACGAAGCGGCAGATCTTGATTTGTTTTCTTCGAACACCCGTGGAAATTCTTACCTGTGTGTGAGAGATAAGTATCGACGGAAAAGTTTCAATTGGCGGTTACTCGCACGATACTTTCGCACTCGTTGCGATTCTCGCGACGTAGGATATATTATACGGTCTTGGGGCATCTTGTAATTTTGCGCGGATAGCGAAAGAAAGAATCTTGCAATTAACCTGTACAGATCCGTATATTTTCTACGTGTATAGCGGAAGTGTCCATTTTATGTCCGCGATCTATATAACAATTTTTTCGGTTTCGCGTTACACATAGACCACACACGTAAATAAAACACACATATTCCCGTAGCAAGTCACTTTTTTTTTTATACAAAAATTTATTGAAAAATAATTATTAAAAATTCAAGTAAGAAAGTGTGAAATATATTTTCATCTTTTTAAAGCTTATATTTAATAATGTATTTTTTAATAAAACAAAAATACAAAGAGTTTTTAATCCGCAAAAGTGACTCTGGAAGAAACCTTACCTTATCACTTAAGAGGAACACGCAAGACTCGCGCCCGACGCATCATTCTGTTAGTCTCTTGACAACGATTCGTGCCGCACTTTCGTTAATCGACGGATAAGAGAAAGAGAGAGAGAGAGAGAGAGAGAGAGAGAGAGAGAGAGAAAAGCACATGGAACTGTACATAAAAATGAGAAAGAAGGATATAGATACATAGAGAGCGTAATCGGCAGATAAACTCTAGCATATGCGATTTTTCAATGTCCTTTTAAAAGTGTAAGCATACCCTTAGTAAATGATATTAGGCATTGATTTGTGTGCTTATGTTGATGACCACAATTTTGAATAACATGAAAGGTGAAGGGGATGCTCACGGGGGAGTGGGGGAGAGGAGATATGTGGTGGGATATTATTCGTGCAGGATTTTGCGTTCGAAATTTGAGGGGCGCCAGGGTCTCTCGTCGTCGCGACGATCGGATTGAGTCAGAACTCACCCTCTTCACGATAATTAGATGCCGTTGCACACAAATCGACACGACAAAGTGTCAATGTCATCACACTTGGAAAAGTACGAGAGAGAGAGAGAGAGAGAAAAATAAATAATATATTCACAAATAAATAATATATTCACAAATTTATTTGTGAATTTATAAATTTTATATTAGTTTTACAAATTGTATAATATTTTACTTTTATTTTCCAAGATACACTTGCACGATGTGCTTTGTACATTTGTGTGCCATGGCTTTTAAACTGATTTTGAAGAAAGTATCCGACCCCGTATAATCGTCGCGACAACTTTTAACTCCATTAAGATAAGTAACAATAATTTGAAAACACGGACATCAAACCGACAAACAATTGTCGAGATGAGACTCCGCGTGTTGCCGCAAATCGGTTAAATTGATTCACGTCGTTTAGATGCTTTCCCGAGTAACAGAACGTGAATTTCTTCAAACGTTCTAATTCCATTTGCACTTCGAGCTCTCGAACCGATAGAACGTCCATTTTATATTGAATTTGATTTCCGCGTTTATAACGAGACTGAGTGCACTTTATACATAAAATTGTAGAAAAAAAAGAATATAACTATATTTTAAACTGTATTCGATCAATGTTCCATTCTCAATTTTGCGAAAAATACACAAAGCAACTGTAAGCTCTACGTCGCAAAAATTAGAATGACGAATGCGAATCTATTTACTTCTGTGCACAAAAAAAAGATGATTCCGCAAAGTCATCCGAGGATTCGTACGTACGCGCGGAATGCAAATGGTTTTATTGTAAAATAAAATTGCTCGGACTCGCGACTTCTCCCCTGGCACCTTTCAGTCGTAAATACTTGGAGTCTGTCCAGTCAAACAATCGTCTATATTGATGTCATTTTTCGATAACTGTCTAATCAATATATCGACTCGAGGATGAAGCTGCAGACGACTGCGCATTGTTTTCGTGTAGTTTCGCTGCGAACCTTATTATTGTCGCTCGCGGCATTCCACGAGAAATGTTCCTAAAAAGTTTGTAACATATCGTAACACACACACACACGCACACATACACACATATATATATATATACACACACACACACACACGTATACATGCACGAGCATACACAATATTATATATACATATATATATATATATACGCACACATACACGTGAACATAACGAAGATATAAGACACGCATGGAAATGCATTAACTTGTAAAACGCGCGATGACGTACGCATCACGCTGTGTCGAGGACAAGAATTAAAAGTTAAGTGGAAATGCATACCGGACGAGCATAACATAGTTTTAAGCAAGGGTCACGTATTGTACGTATGTGTTGTACATAGCCTAAATAAAAATTACATTTAAAATTACCCCCCGTCTCTTTTCCTATTGCAGGGCACAAATAAAAATAAAAAAAGGAATTAAATCTCTATGCCTCAACATAGATTTAAATTGCATTTTTTT
>QVOB01026101.1:0-19159 GCA_014839585.1 Pseudomyrmex concolor
ATATTCTGACTCTGACTGCGTTCCGATATTCACTGCCAATATAGAGATTTATAGCATGACCTCTACAGATCTTTAGTAGGCAGTGAATATCAGAATGCAACCTTTATCGTTTAAGTAATAAAACATAATGAAAATGACAATAGCTAAACAATAATGCGCAACAGCTGGTTATAGTATTTACATTTTTTTTTTCTAAATCTTGCGCCTACATATTTGTCGCTCAAGGATACATTTTTATATCCTAAATCTTATTTCGAACTGCAGCAAATTGTAGAGAACGTGAAAAAATATGACTTATACAGATTGTTTAAATCCACAAGACAAATATCATTTTATATCCACGGACATACAAAAAAGAAACCAAAGTTGTAACTACAATAAGAGGAATATATGTACATTACTTTTATTGTAGTTACAACTTTGTTCTTTTTTTTCTTGAAAAGAAAAAATAAAAGATAATATGTATGTCACTTCGTATGTCATCACACTAGCAGCTGTCATCGCAAATATGTTTTGACAATTTGGATTTTAATAAATTGAAACTGGACAGAATAATGGTAATGTTATTTCCTTTTTCCATTTCTAATATAGTTTTCTTTTAGTGTATAAGATTATGAACTGCGTGAACATGTTTAAGGAAATTTATGTAAGTTTTTAAGTATTGGTTATTAAAACTTCTTTGCTAAAAATATGCAAGAAAATTCGCTCTTTCAAAAATTTTTTAGAAAATTGTCTTTTTTTTTCATTTCTGACTTTTATCTTAATTTATATCGTAAAATATTAAACTTATAAATAGGTTGATCGTTGAATTTTATTCTGTAGACTCATTGTCAATAACGATGTAATGTGAAAAGGTTTTTTTTTGTTTCTTACAGAAAAATACAAATGGGCGTAGAAATAGTATCTTCTATTCAAAGTTTATGCATGCATGAAATCCATTGGTTGTGCCGTTAAATAAACAAGAAAAACCTGTACACGGAACTTGCGCGGAAAATTATATAAAAGCTGCGCGAGCATGCAATGTAGCTCGCATTGTTGTTGTATACAGGTACATCCTCCACCACGTCATTTTGGAGCAAGCCACGAAGCGTATCGGATGTCGTTATCCTTAAAACACGAAGAGACATCAAGCAACTACTCATCAAGTCGTGCGTTGACAGTCGATTTCGCGAATACTCTGCGAAATTAAGAAATTACTGAAACATTCTTTGTTCTTTCATTCTCCCAGCCGACGCGGATACGTTCGTCCGAAATCATGAGTTTGGTGCGGCAAAATTTTCACGCGGATTGCGAAAACGCGATCAACAAGCAAATCAACTTGGAGTTATACGCCAGTTACGTCTACCTCTCTATGGTAAGTATTGATCAGATCTAGCTCTTAACTTTTCGCTTTTATTTGCGATCGAAACACCCCGTTGCATATCTCATGCACTCACCCTTGTCGGCTGTATATATGTACCGTGCAATTCGATGTATATAGTTGCGTCATTCATGTGCGTCTATGCACACAGACATACACACACGTGTCCCTTGACGCACTGTTCCCGATGAAAATATTTTACAGTAATCTATAGATAACATTTTTTTAATTAATTATTTTTGTAATGACGCACATCTATTATATTACAATTAGTTTAGCGACTATTGTATATAGTAAACGAAATTTGTATCGCAGATTACTTGTTCATCACAAATGTCGAATCAATTAAGTTAAATTACAAATAAACGAATGAACAACGACCTGGTGTTGTCGTCACGACAATTTTACGCGATTGATTGCAGGCGTATTACTTCGACAGGAGCGACGTAGCGTTATCGGGTTTGTATCAGTATTTTAAGAAAGCGTCCGACGAGGAACGCGAGCATGCGAACAAACTTTTGATTTACCAAAACAAACGGGGTGGTAATCTGGAGTTTATGGACATTCAAGCGCCACCAAAATCAATCTGGAACAGTGCGAAGGAAGCGATGACCGAGGCATTAAAACTGGAGAGAAACGTAAATCAGGTACGTTACAAAGATCGACTTTTCCGAGAATAGCGTTTTATTATTAAAAAAAATTATCTTCATCGGTCATTAAGTGCAGAGCAAGGATGGATTAATTTTTTCAGTGCGAAAGTGAACTATCCGAACGCGAATCACTGAAAGCGACACTCGTTCATTCGTTTTGAGTAATTTATTATCTACATGCATGTATTGTGAAGATCTATGAAGTCAAGAAAATAATTTAGTAATAATTTAGTTTTTGATAAAAAAATATTCACATTACATACTTATTATAATATCGAATTTTTTTTTTGATATAATTATTTAAAAAAAAACTGACACTGAAGATCATAAAGACGTATATTTGCGTTCTTATGTTTTACTGACAGAATCTTTGAACTCTTGTTCAAGAGTTTTTGCGATACTCGCTAATTTAATTATCACAAGTAAAACTCTTTTGCTAATTCACGTATATTTGGATACGTTACTAGTGTAACTTTAAAGCAATCTGTACCAAATGGGGGTGTAACTCAGTGGTAGAGTGTCCGCTTCGCATGCGGAAAGTCCTGGGTTCAAATCCCAGCTCCTCCACGCTTTATTTTTTTTTCTCTTTTTTCGATTATTAAATGAAAAGTATTTACGTATTTTAAGTTTCGCGTAATTTAATTGATTAATTTTATGTAAAATAATTTTATGTAAAATAATTTATATTTAAAAAGAAGAGAATATAGAGAAGTTTTGATGCAGACATCAGCACATTGGCTGTTTCTTTATATCTACCTAATTCGATTAAATATAAAAAATTTCAGATTTATTTACGATTTAATTTTTACGTTTTATGCAGAATCTACTCGAGTTGCACGATATCGCGACAACGCACAACGATGCAAACTTGATGGATTTTTTGGAGGCCGAATTCCTGCAGGAGCAAGTAGACGCAATAAAAGAAATCGCCGATCACGTAACAAATTTGGAGAGAGTTGGGGAAGGTCTCGGAGTATTTATCTTCGACAAGGAATTGAATGAAAAAGACTAATTAAATATATGCCAACGTGTCTAACGTCTGTCAATTTTAAATTTACGATGTTAGATAAATATTACACAATACAAATGCTACTATATTGTATAATAAAATGCGTTACAAAAAAAAATAATTTACGCGATGACGATTAACAATGATAATAGACTAATTATAAGAAGCAGATATTTAGATACATTAAATAAATTTACATTGTGATGTTAATATACATAGCTACAATATATAATTATATATTTTATCTTCTGACTATCCGTATGTAAATTATAATTACCTACTGTTCAATTAAATAAAATGTAGCAGCTACCTTTTTGAGATATATTTCTAAAATTTGCGAATTATATAAAATTTAATTGTACAATCAATTTTAAATCAAAGAAAATTTAGAGAAAATATGATATTATGATATAGTGTTATGATTAACAATTACGATTACAACAACAAAAACAACATATGCACGTAATATATAAATTTTGTGTGATTGCATTACGCAATTATAGAAAGATTATTAATGACACTGCAGCTAAATAAAAAAATTTGTATACGTCTATCTCTTTATTACACACGCAACAAGATCGAACAGCACGAGGCACTTCTCTTCCTATTTACGCAAAATTGAATATTAAGAAACGGTTAAAAATAATTGTTAAAATATAAATTAAAAAGAAAAATGTTATAAAAGAAGAAAAGTAAATTTGATTGTTACGCATACACAACATAAATTATACACACGATATATGTATACAGTTTGTATTGTACGAATAAAAAATGTATACTTTTATTTTTACATCCAAAATTCGTAATTTCTTGTAACAAATACAATTTTATTAGCGCATTCTATATTAATATTATAAACAATATATAACTGGCGTATGAGATTCTCTTCATGCCCACTGAGCCATATCAATATTTGATACATACAGTAGTTTGTATTATAAAAAAAGTATACCTTCATTTTTACGTTTCTTGTGATAAATTCAATTTTATTGGCGTAAGTTGCATTGATATTACAATACATAAACATTTATATATTTCAAAACTTGAACTATTTGGCTACAGCACACCTGCTGATACACCGAATCTATGGAACACACTCCTTGCGCTTTATGACATTCTTCAGGTTTGCGCTCTTGTCAGAGCCATACTTTTAATAGCACGTGCTATTTCATCATTCATGTGTCTAGCTAGACGCAAGCAAAAACTCGACAATTTATACCACGTGTTTTACTATCTATCACGATTTTAAAAGGAAAAGCTGTTTACTGTCACTGTCGCTCTATACTAGTTTTTAATGTTTCTATATTCTTTTGTGGCTTATATGGCGCTGAAACCAGCGGCCTAGAGCAAACTTCTCTTTGCCACGACCACGGAGGTGCCACGACATAACAACATAACCTTTCTAGTGTAGTGGGTGTCGCTTTCTGCCAATTAGCAACGTTTTGTATGTCTGCGATTTGTCATGATTGCAGCAGCAGAGATCACCTTAGAAACCACTATCGTACAATGAGACGTGGCCTTCCATCAGTGGCTTTATAATTAATACATCCACAACTATATGTTATACGATTGAATTGCTGCAAAGATGTATTTATCGTTTATCGTCGTTAACGTGCTACTTGGCATATCTTCGCTGACTTCGCTCGTTCATGGGGTTAGTATCCGTTTTGCTCCAATATCTCTCTCATGGTGTACTTAAAAAAATTTCTCGCAAAAACGCGTTGTCCGAATGCGATAAAAAAATTTCAGAGCGAGCTCGACTACGACGGATGGTTGCAGTTGAGGTTATGGCACGCGGTCAACGACGATCCGGTACCAATATATACAGAACGAGGGAATGTCACGGTGTCCAGCGTGCGTAGCGGTGCCTCCGTCGTCGGACAGAGCAGCTTGGCGCCAGCGCAGATAAACGCGCTGAGAAATCTCGCCGCACACGACGGCAAATATAGACTGAAAGCAGTGGCACGTACTTCCTCCGGCAGCGAAGTCACCTTCTTGTCGTCGGTGCCAGCGGTACGTGACATTTGACACTCGATAGTACGTTGTAATTCAAACATGCTGATCACGTCTTTGTCAATTTGCAGTGCTATCTGTTGGGTTCCGATCTGGAGGATGTTCTGACGATATGGCTGGATATTTCAGCAATGCCGATAGCTGTGAGCATCTCTTCCTCGGGTCCTTGTAGGACAGACAATCCCTTCACAAATATGTGGACCACAAATGTCATAGTGAAATCTCCGGAAGCTGGCCCGATTCCAGACACAGCCACATATATTCAGAAGCTCGAACGAGAACGAGAGGCAAAAGAGAGAGGAGAGGCTAAAGATAATCGTTCATTCCTTGCGAAATATGTATGCATTTTGTGTACTGTAATTTATGTGTATAGAGAAAAAAAAATGTGATTTATTGACACGCGATTTATTTGTTGCAGTGGATATACATCGTTCCCGCGTTGATATTCCTGCTGATTTCATCCGCAACGAATCCAGAAGCCGCTTCAGGAGGCAGTGCACAAAGACAGTGATCTCCAATTGAAAATAATTTCATTGTACCTGGGTGCGCATCATGTCTCAAAGGAATCTTGTCGAAGAATTGTCCAAAACTTTTATAGTGTAATTTCTTAATTTGCAATAGTGTGTATATTATAAAAAAACAAAAAATATTAATAATATTAATAATACTTATAAATATTATATAAATAAATTTCTGGTCTGAAGTGAGAATAAATTATTGAATTAAAAAAAAAAAACACTTGTGATTTGTATATGAAATTCGGTAAAATAAAAATAATGCGAAATACAACCATGACATCTGTGTATACAGCTGTAGAAAATCAATATTCCATCACCTTGCCAATGCCGAGAGCAAAACATTGACGAAGTACATTGTTGTAATAGAATTGCTCAAGAATGACAGAGTTTTCCTTGAATATTCAAAAGCACATAAAGACTGGCTTGGTTGTGAGCGGAAAATTCGACGGGTCTCACGCGTGTCTCGCGGCTGCCACACCGGGTGGAACAATTCTGGTGCACAGTCCGCACAAACAGCCGCAGATCGATTTCTCCGATCACAAACAATCCAGCAAACGGCTGTTGTGGAGCGGAGAACTTGCGGAACTTCAAATTGGTACGGAGGTAGTAGAATGACAATGATGTCAATTTTTATTCTGCACACACGAAGAAAAACGCACTACCTTGCATATTTTTGTTTTATTTCTCTAATAAGAAAAATCTTTATCAAGGTTAAATCATTATGCACTGGTCGCCTTGGAGAAGACGAGAGAGATACACTTCTGGTCGGTACTGTTTCTCACGTACTCGCTTATCATGTCGAAGACAACGCCGATGTCTTTTACAAAGAGGTATTGAATGTAGAACCGGAAGTTCGATAAGCGGAAAAAGCCTGTGATGCAATATATTAATTAACAATTTTAGATGTCGGATGGCGCGAACTGCATGATCGTCGCGAAAGTCGGTTGGCTACCGAATCAGGTGGTGATAGTGGGTGGCAACAGCTCGGTGACAATTTTGGATCCGCAAGGTACAGAAGTGTTTTGGATGGTGATGGGAGGTATCGTCACTTCCCTCACAGTGCTCGATTTCGACGGAGACGAAGAAAATGAGGTGGATATTGTGGACATACGTATACATTTGTCAAATTTATTTATGCCAAATAATTTACGTTCTAGTTACTGGTCGGCACAACGGATTTTGAAATCAGAGTGCAGAAACAAGACGCTATGCTATGGGAAACCAAAGAAACAGCGGCGATAGTCGCTTTCATTGATCTGTCCAACAGACAGTTCGCTTATGCCGTCGAAAATGGGACGATCGGCGTTTACGAGGCGGGACAGAGACTCTGGCGAGTTAAAGTAAAGTTTCTACACATATACCGCGTTGAAATAACGTAACCAGATTTTTTATTAGACTTATTTCAGTCGAAACACAAGGTGGCGTCCGTAGAAACTTTCGACATCAACGGCGACGGTGTGCCGGAGCTGATTACCGGTTGGAGCAGCGGAAAGGTGGACGCAAGGATACACAACACCGGTGAGGTCATGTTTAAGATTCAATTGTCGTCTGGCGTAGCGGGAATAGTAGAAGCTGATTATCGGAGGACAGGCAAGCCTGACTTAGTGGTAGTTTCCGTCCACGGCGAAGGTACAAGAATTTTGCTACACATAGCTCCGGAGCCTGGAGAGATGATGCGCGAATTGCTAGCCAAGAAGCAGGCGCTTCAAATGGAATTGCGACAAAGAGCAGCGACAGGATCCAGCATGTATTACAGGTCGAGATTGGCCATCAGTTTGCTAACGAAGAGAGGCGCAGCTCGCATCGCACTTGCCGCCGGACCCGGACTTTTGGTAATGTGTGATAACTCTATGTACAAATGTATATTCCAAAACTTGGAAGTAATCTATTCTAGAGAGTTGCGCAAGATTCATAAATGCAAAATGATATTCAGGTGTACTGCGCCATAGTTTTCGCCGAGGGTGTTTTCGAAGGCGAGACGCTGGTTACGCATCCCAGTCATCCGCAGGGAGAATTAGAGATCGCGCTCTACCCCGCCAAGAACGATCCCGTGGACATACACGTGAAGGTGTACGTGGGATCTCCCAACACCGATTTGTTGCAGGTACAGAGAACGGATAGCCTGTTGTAATGTAACGCAAGCGAATGTTAAATTTCTGAGTGCTCCATGTTTGTTTATACAGGTGTTCGAAATAACGCGACAGCTGCCGAGATTCTGTATGTACGAGCTCGTACCTAAGCCGCAGCAAATTCCCGATGAATTGTCGAGCAAAGGTGTTGTAGCGGATGTACGTTCACGCTTCGAATTTAATTAACAACAAACCGAAATGTCATACTTTGGTAATAAATACGCGCGATCTGCAGGTCGCGGAAAGGCCGCAGCGCATAGCGATTTGGTTGAACCAGAGTCTGATTCTGGCGGAAGAATTGGAGGTCGCGGAAAACGGACCGGACGCCGGATGCATCGAGGTGTGGCTTCGCGGGATGCGGGACAACAAGTTGCACTGCTTCAAATCGAACGCCGCTGGAAAACTCACAATCCAGACGAATGACTCGACGCTCGCGGGCGATATCATTCAGTCACTCGCTATGTACCTGGGCGTCAGAGAACTGACCTCGGAAGCTGTATTTCCGGATGAAGAGAACAGAATGTTGGAAGCGTTGGAACGAGTGAAGGGTACGTTGTAGACAAAATTAAAAAAAAAAAAAAAAAAACATGAATTTCAAGTGAAGAAACGTTTCTTTTTTTTTTTAATAATATATTTTCCAAATGTGATGGTCTTCAGGTTTGAAAGAAGTTGATGCGCGACTCCAGGCTGAGGCGGCGGGCAGCGCGACTCTCCTGAAGAACGTCGTGATCCGCTTGGAGGACGCTAGAATTCTCGGGAACATCGAGGACATGCGAAAACGACTGATGCAATTGAAGACCATCAACGGCGATCTGATCCGGGAACACGAGATACGCGTGAACAGCCATCGGGAGCTCGCGGCCTGTCTGAAGGAACTGAACATCGGCGTGCAGCGCGCAGCGAGACTCAGAGGTAGATAATCGTTGCTAGATTGAAGTAAGCAATAATCATATAATGTGAATTCTGTTAACATCGTATTTATTCTTGCAGTTGGAAAAGCCGCTTCTAACGCGGTGGCTCGTTGCAGAGCGGCCATACAAGACGAAAATCCGAAAACTCTTGCGCTCGCGATCAGACACGGCTAATATCTCTTTTTTTTCACGTTGATCGCCCACGAATATATACGGGGTCTAAATAACGGGGTGGCGGATTGTCGCGCATACAAAGCTGCTGACAACGATTTGTTTTTTACTTGTTTCTCCAATAAAGTTGGAGCTGTTTGTAAAACAGATGCTCGCCTCTAAATTCTTTCGTTACTTCTTATTTGGAAGCCAGTCATTTCCATAGCAGACATCGAATTGTGCATAAGCACTTGTAGTACAGTTTTGTATATTGTTACTATCAAATATCTTTGTTGCTATTACAAAATCTTGTAAATTATTTATCTCGCTAATTAGGTGAATGAAATTGCCATCCCCATATCGGCGGATGACGGAATCATTCGCGGTAATTTACCCGTCACCTAAATATGAATGACGCGGCGATCAACGTGTTGATTGTCGCGTTACTTGTCAGAGATTCTTTGTCTTTATTCTCTTATATTTTCATGTTATCTCTATTATTATTCACCTCGGTACAAAAAAAAAAAAAAAAAAAAAACAGCAGATTGAAATCGTTCACAGGTACACTTTTTCTTTCACATTTCCTCTTCGTGTTTCTCTGCCCCACTAAGTATTCATTAGACTTAACAATCGATTCGTTAATGTTAATCAGCGAACAAGACACAAAGCATTTGTCAATAACAATCTTAAATATATTTATCAATTAAGCTGAAAGATTAATTGTCAAATTGTCGGATACTTCGGTCACAAGTAGATGTAATGTAATGTGTTTGGCCATGACCTGCCGAATAAAAATAATCGTGAATTTGTGTCATATAATCGCGTCGTTATATAAAGGCTAGGATTATCTGCGTCTTATTGCTTAAAGAGAGAAAGAGTTCTTTTTGCAGGCATTGTTTCTTAACGCCGGTAGACGTTATCTCTCTATATGTTTCTTCTTTCCCTCGCATCGTTACGTGTTCGCGATGCGTGTAAAATCGGTTACGACTTTATATCGTTCGTCGCGTTTCTGAAATTTATGGCGCTTTCGCAAAGACGCACAGCCAAAATAACAAAGTACTTGTGTCATTATCGCCGTACTTCTCGGTTCGGACGCGATTATCTTTTTCAAATAGCTTTCTAAACTTTTGAAAAAAAAAAAAAACAATATGTATCTGTGAGATAATTCAAGTATCACATTTCCTTTTTTTTTCTTTGATTTTAAGTAAGAAACTTAGCTTAGACGCGTCCGGTTGTTGTTATTACAATGTTTAGAGAAACTCATAAAAATGGTCTCGTATCGCCTTGAGAACGAGAGATATCTATACTTCGTTTATATTGTTTCGTGATCACGCACAAACACCATGATCACACACGGAGCAAACAATCGTTTGAAAAGAATAATAACGGTTCGTCACGATTAGCTAAACAACATCGTCATTCATTATCAGTATTATCGCGTCATTCTATTCTGTTCATTTATAGATCAGCTGATTTTTTTCGGACATTTACACTTGCAATAGGTTCTTATCGATCGGATGTCACTTTTTAAATAATTGTGAAAAAAATAATACGTGATATTGGATATTAATTTTTCTAGCTTTTGTTGATTTTCATTCAAATGAAAAGAAGACGTGTTGTTTACGCACATAAGAGACTGAGTCAATTTTGATAACAATTAATTATCGATCGCTTATGGAAGTCTATTTGAAAAAGTATGAGGTGGAGAGCCTTGATTGCTTTTCTCTCCTTTTCCGGCGGATATGCGCGATCTCGCTCGGAAGAATCGTGAGATCGACCTTGTTTATCGTCGACAAGCAACACATATATATGTACCTTCTCTCGCGTCTCTATTTACGCGCGCGACACACAGCAAACTCGAGTTACAGATTAACCGCTGATGTGTCGTGTCTGTCTCCGCGCACAACATAACAAGTTATCCCAGACAAAACTTCAGCATTTCTTTTACATATCGTTATGCGCGTGTCGGCATGACATTATGTACGCCACAACGTGTTTTTACGCTGCAGATATAGCTGACGCGGAGCCGCTGGCGCCGCGTTTTCATCGTGAAGCGTCTTGCGGTTCGATGCACTCATTATTGTTTGTTGTCTCATCGGAAGAATAGTGGAAATAAATTGAAACAAAAAAATTCTGTAACTATATTTAGCTTAATGTCGCAACGCTTAATGTTGCGTTAACGACAAGAAAATTAGGTAAACGACATTTTCAAAATCTATATCTTTTTTTCTTTGATCAAAATGATGAAGATTATGAAGCTTAAAAAAACTTAAAAACACTTATCGTGATTCTGCACCATAATTAGAAACATGCAAAAAGTGGTTTAAAAAATTTAATAAAAGCAACTTTAACTTGAACAAACGCAGTTCGCTTTTCAATCGATAAATTTGACTTGAAACAGATCGGCTCGGAAAAATCCGTGTAGATTCGAACTCGAGACCTCCTACTCGCAGCCCTCGCACTCAAGCCGCGAAACTACTTGGGCGGTCTGTTTATCTTTAATAATATTAATATATATTTATGCATATAATACATATGCATATTAATGTTATTAATAAAATTAGAATGTATGCTACAAAAGAAGAGTGAAAATCTCTAAAAACTTACCTTTTTACAAAAAGGTAAAAAAAGGCGCGCACAAATATTGTGTCAAAATTTATTCTATAAAAAAAGTGATATGTAATAAAACAATAGCGCCAAATGAGAAGTCACACATAAGTTACACAATAATAAAACACTCATCCGTTTGCAAGACTTTGCTTTGCATACCAAATTGCAAATTTGTATAGAAACCTATATGGAACTGTACTTTTGTAGACTTAGCTTCTGAAATTGTTGATGGTGTAAAATGGACTTTGCTTTGCGTAAAAAGTTAAAAATTCATATGCAAATGTTTTCAAAATAAAAAATATTTAATGCAAAAAAACTTGCACTGAAAACTATAATGAACTAAACATATTTAAAGGTTTTTATATGTATGTCAATCTGATCTAATAGCTATTCAGTAGCTTTTGTTGTAAATGTAAAATTTTTTCTTTAAATTATCAACATTATAATCAAAGTATGTATTTCTTGAAAAATAAAATAACTGATTTGGTTTTGACAAAAAAATTTTTAATGATAAATTTAAATGTATCATTTAAATGTATCAAAAAGTTACATTTTAATTATATTCAATTAAAAGTTGTTTAAAATTTTTGCGTTATCAGTTGATTGAGTATCAGTTTGATACTCAATAGTTTTTTTTTACAAAATGTGCGATTTTTTCCTTACATCAATAATTTTATTTTACAAAGTATGTACTTATTCCAAAAGTTTAATAAATTAACAATAATGTATTGACAAAACTCATATAACACTGATACACGAAGGTTTATTTATTTAAATAAAAAATGTTAATAGTTTGCGCGTATAGTGTGTATATCTTTAGTTACTTTATCCCATTATGTATATATACATATATATAATGCGATTCAATTTGCGAGAAAACGTTGAAGTTAATAAAAATTTATTTTGTCAGCTACTAGATTTTTTGTTACAAAAATATTTAATCCAGAGTTTTACTAATAAAACTAGATTTTATTTTAAAAACTTGTTTTTTCAAATAATTTAGATTTATATAAAATCTTTCTATCTCGCTAACTGTCTCTCTCTTGATTGCAATAACGATATAGCTTTTAAACAACAACTCATCGGAAAAGTTTGTCACTCCCGCTTTCTCGGAATTCCATCAATAGTTTCTCGTAATGTTCACACGTTTCCTGGTGTCCAGTTTGATTGATAGTCTAAATATAGAAAGACTCGATCTCTCGTTGCCTCCATCCGCCATTGCGGATGGAAAAATGTGCCGTTGCTGCTCGTTGACCTTTTGGAGGTTTCAAAAAGGTTATCGACACTTGTGCAAGACTCTGCTACGGTTCATTGTTACCTCTCGGTAAAAATTATATGCCAAATCTGTTCATCCGAAAAAAGAGGTCTTGTTGCGACAAGAAAAAGACAAAAAACAAAAAAAAAAAGAAAAACAAAACACGTAGCGAAGTATCACGAAGACAATCAGGACGTATTACCAGACGGATAAGATAAGGCTGGATCTCTGACTTAAAGAAAAGAAGGATCGTTCTGTGTTTTTGTTCTATTTTTGTCGTTTTCGTAACGAACGTCATCGTCCATATTTCAAGTCGACAGATAACTGCAACCTCCAATGCGTGCAATACACGTGCAAAGGGTTGTTACGCCACATGGGCAAATACTTTTACAGTATAACACAACAATTAGCTAAAACAAAAAAAAATAGAAGGTGACGATATCGTGTCTTTTTATGTGATAAAAATTCGTAACTGGCGGAAAGCGCTTTTACGATTTTGCGCTTAAAAAAATGAAATATGGATAAGATAAGCAATGAGAAATATGACCAATTGTTCTTAAAAAAATGTCCAGTGACTAATTTTAAGTTTGCAAACTTGCATACTGCAGCTTACGTAATTGCGACGAAATGGATTTTTTAAGAATAATTCTTGAAAAAACACGAAGAGCATGATAAAAAAGTTTGATAAAAAAATTGCGGACTGTATGTTTACAAAATTTGACAGACAGCTGATATGTACTAACTGAGAAAGAAAATATCACGAGCGCAAAACGACAGATTTGATACTTTTTTTGACGCTTGTATTCGAGAAAAGATATGACATAAGGAAAAAGTTAATATAATACGTTTTAGACCCGCTTTGGCCGTCTTGCAACGTGCCGTACATACGAATGAACGACGCGCAAAAATCAATTTATGATATTTTGCATAATAACCGCAGGAAATTACGTCGAGGCAATAAAAAGTGCGCGTTATATTTTCTGGTTTTATTGCAGCGGCAGATTCTTTTCATATATTTCAGTTTTTTAATATATTTATTTTAGGTATAGCAAATCCCGGTTGACAGATGTCAGAAATCTGCGTAATTGAAGATTCGACCTGACGTCTTTCGCATTCGGAAAATGTAATTATATACGTAATGTACATTTATTAATAAGTGTACATAAATACAGTGTGCCCACACAACGGACAACTAAAATATAATAATTAAATACAAAAATTACGAGATGTATAATTCAAAATATTTTAATATACATTTAATATACAAAAAAGTAAAACGTTATATAATCTGTTTTTATAAATATAATATTTATATCTTAATGAAGTTGACACTTTTCTAAAACAAATCGGATTGAATAAGACGTGATAATATTGCGTCAGGCGCGCATTTTTTTTGTTTAAAAACTGATATGTTTCTCCAATATGTTCATCAACACGTGTCTCCCGTCGAGATCTATGTGTGTGTGTGTGTGTGTGTGTGTGTGTGTGTGTGTGTGCGTATATGTTTGGAATCATCACGTTATTATATAATTCATTTCGTTAATTTAGCTTATTATTGGCGTTATTTAGCTCTTTCCGTTAGTTTCCTGTTTGTTCGGCCGCTCGATTGTGAAAGCGTTGTCATTTCTCTTAATCAGCACTTTTATATTGCGTCGAGAAAAATGCGGTCAGCTAATTAAATTTCTTTTAGCCGGCCAAACAAATTGTCTAAAAATGAACTATATATGCTGCGCGCCGTTTCTCTCAGAATACGCTCTGCTCCACATGACCTGACACAATTTTTCTCTGTTATAAACAGACATTATTGACTGTCGCGAGAAAATATATCGAGTGCAAATAACAGGTCTCTCGATTTCTATTAATAAACGACCGGTTTTGTAAAAAGACGTTCTTCTGATTTCTCGTCCCATCAAAAAAATTTCCGTGATGACGATCGCGACGATTTGGCTTGACCGCGCAAGCATATTAAAACGTCTTTATGTCTGCGAAGCAAAGAACAGAAAAATCAGAAGCGCGAAACAGAAAAATCTCGCTTCTGCAAAATAAGATAAAATGTTAAATTATCTAAGAAATGTTACACGCGCTCAGTTCACAGCACTCCTTGAATTTTATCATAAGTTTCTTTCTAAAAATTAGAGAAGTGAATTTTTTTTTTTTTTAGATTATGACGTTCCTTCCATACCTTTCGCTCTTCTCTATTTCGCGATAAACCTGATTGAGATACATTTAACGAACGCACTTGGTATAACTGGCGCCAACGATAGGGAAAAAAAAGAAAAAGTTTTGTTGTTTTCTCCCGAGATGACATCTTGCAGACAGGTCGCGAGCCGACGAACTGAACTTGGACCTCACGCCAACGTTGAACGTAACAAAACAGCCTTGCTTCGACATATATGTAGATATAAATGGACACCATTTGTAATCTATCAATAAATGAGAGGAAGTTTTCCGTTATCAAATACTTCTCTGTCCTACGGCTTCTTGTGGAAAAAGAAAAAATTTAGTATGCATGCACCAAGCGCGTGTCCGTCGCTGTTGGGATAACGCCGATACCGATTACGTATCCGACAGCGATCTGACAAACATCTTAGATGAAGTTACACAAATTATTCTTATCAGCGAGGCGAGAATTTATTAGCTTTCCTAAAACGGAAAAACGTCTATTTATATATAATAGACTCATTATATCAGCGAGTGAGTTTTTTCTTCCGAGATAATTGCTCGAATTATTTGCGTTAAAAAGTGGCTCTCTCTCTCTCTCTCTCTCTCTCTCTCTCTGTGTGTGTGTGTGTGTGTGTGTGTTTGTGTGACGGGATCTTTCAAATTATCTTTCTAAACGCAAAGAATCGTCAAATGGCGTCATCCAAATATGCGTGTCTATAAATTATCTATATAAATATAACTTATGTTTTATCGTGTTACATAAAGAAGCAATTACATTACTCTGTTCGATGATTTGCGCAACGACGACGCGACGTGGCTATACACGTACACGCGAAAACGACAACATTTATGTCAGAGTCAGCGTGAAGAACTCGTGGCTCTTACTAATGTTTTAGTGTATATAAAAATTATATTGCAAAATATATTTTTATCAAACGTTATCGCAATTTTTTCGCAATTTATCGGATTACACGTGTTATTTCTTCTATTTGTTTTTTTAGAAGCTAGCTTTGCGACGGATAATAATCTAATTAATTTATCGATTCATTTGAAAGCAGAGACGCGTGTAATTTGCTTCTTAATTTCGTATCGATCAAGACGGGGCGGAAGAAGCTGCTCTGTCCTCATAGATAAAGATCAGCGATGCAACGAGTAATTGGAAGATAGACGTAACCGATTGAATCATATGCGCGACAAGTGTGTGTGTATGTGTGTCTCTCATTGCTTCAAATATAACTCCGCTCGTTTCTTCGACCGTTTGTTGATTCAGTCGTTGCAGCAGCATCTCGACGACTGCGTTCTCATGCACGTTGGCTTTTTTGCTGCTCCAATCAATCAATTATGTCTCAAAAATTTTGACCAAACCGAAGTGTCAAGATGGAGATTTAATTGATCTGAACAGAAGAGTTATTTGCCATTTTGCAAAATTCGCAATAATTTTTGAGCAATTAATTGATAGTAATTAAGAGTAATTATTGATAATATTAATTAATTAATTGTCAAAATTTTGTGCTAAACTCTAAATGTCATGCAAAAACCAAAAGAGAAATATATAAAATGTTCTTTATCATTTCTTTCTCTCTCTCTTTGCTAACGTAATTATATTTTATTTATATGTAAAAATTTTTTAACGTCTTCTTTTTATATTCGATTTTAATTCGTCATTCTTTATCATCAAATTTCTTCTCTTAAAATAACGAATTAATCTTAAGAATAGAACTCGAAGAAAAACCATTTTACGAAACTTTCAAGGAGTTTTTATTTTTCCAAGGATATTTTATTTCGCACAGAAACTTAGACATTTGCCCTCAAAGATAGTTCTCTTTCGGTCTTGTTTCTCTAAGTGTCCGGTAATGTGATGTACGCTCCCCCGCGAACGGATCGCCGGAGAAGAGCTATGTCAAAATGCAGCCCGCATTCGCGCACGTGATAGCCTCGCAAATCGGATCTAGATTCGGCCCAGCTGCACGACCGAGTTTCTCGGCTGGCGCGGGAAAAATAGGCGCAGGAAAATAGGCGATAGCGAATGACCCATTCGATGATCGACACGCGGTCAGATAGATAAGTATATAGCAACGCGCGAGTTCGAACTTAACCCCGTTTAAATGGAACTCCTCCCCCGACGAGTTGCGCTCTAGCCGTTCTATTATCGGCGCGCAAAAGTTCGAGCAATCGCGATTTTTTGCCCGCCGATATCTTGTGCTTCCTCCGTGTTCGTTTCGTGCGTACATATACGTATATGTATACGCGTGGTAGGTAACGCATATCCGCGGCTTTTGTTCCACCGTTCGCAGAAACCGAGCAAAAACGATTCGCGACAGTTAAACGCGTCGCACTTAAAATTTAACGGCTGTCTTTTACACGTCTATTACAGCGACTTTATGAAGCTGCTCCGTCTTTTGATCTTCAATTAGTTACAGCGGAACGACGCGTGTGGAACACATTACGTGAAATATAGGGAGGTTTAAAGTTCTCTCTCTGTTTATAACTTTCATCTTTTGTGACGGCAGAAAATAAATAATTTTCCCATCGCGTCATCTTCTCTTCTCAATTCCGCTCGAGGAAATCTGAGATCATCGTCTAGTTACACGAAAACTTATATGCCTTTCAGACTACGTGAGCCCTCGCTTGACAAGAAACCAAAGGACACCACTCTTTTTTTCTTAGAAATTAGAAACTGGGAATGTAACGAGTTCTGGACAAAGTTAATCTTCTTGAAAGATCTATCAATCTCCGGAAAAAATCCTTCGTATATAAAAAATTATATAATATTAAATAAATTTAAAAGTTCTGATATTTTTATTTTGATATTTACTCTATTTATAACAACACAACGAAAGATAATAGAAAACAATGGGAATTATTTGGTAAAAATAAATAAGTCGTTTTTTAATAAAATTGAGCTATTTTTCTATCAACGAAATTCATCAAAACTTTTTACGCACTCACTCTATTATATATACAGTAGTGCCTCGCATATTTGCCGCGTATTTGCCGCATGTTTCTCTCAACATCTTTCTGCGAGTTATCCCTACAAATTTCTACACTGAAAAAAAAGTTTTGTTGAGATAACCAAACTTTGGTAATCTCAACCATAACTTTGGTTCCCACAACACTTTATTTGATTCGATGTAGAAGTGCTTCGCAGAAAGCACTCGGCCTAGGCTTTCTGCGAAGCACTTCTAGAAATTTGTAAGAATAACTCGCAGAAAGATATTGAGGGAAACATGCAGCAAATACGCGAGGCACTACTGTATATTATAAAATCTTATATATAATTATACATAATTATTTATATAGCTAAATATCGAACTTGTTCATGTACGCAAGACTTTTTTTCCGGATCTTTAATTGTCTTGTACAATATAGTTGCGAATACATAGAGATAACATTGTTAATATCACTGCCTAGTGGGAACGGGAAGAATGTGCAACATATTTATCATTCTTATTTTTTTGTTTTATCCTTCGGGTGTGATTGAAGATGCTTTATCGCCATATCGCACATATTGTTCTCGACGAAGCGCAAATGAAGAAATTTCATATTGTTGTCGTATGTAGAGGCTATCTTAATAATAGGACCGATATGTCTGTCCCCACGAGAAACTTATTTACTATGTTCAGAATGGAAACTAATGTTTATCGCGGATGCTAGTTCCAAAGGATCATGAGTGATTTATCACATATAAACTACTAGATAAATGTTTGTTTTGTCCGCCAAATAGTGCGTATCACACACGAAGATACTTTATCGTTTTGTTCAGACCTACGCTTAGCTTTTCTCCCATCGAAACTATTTGTTTCAAAACACGCAATAGTTAATTAGGTTCATACAGATTGCGCAAATATATCTTGTTATCTTTCAATGCGTTAAGTGTATATTTCAATTTTTCCCTAATCCCGAACGGAGTTTATTAATCCGGTGACAAATGTCTCTATTTTCGTATAGTCGAATCAGTCTTTGTAAACGTGAAAGCAATGATTTTTGTTGACTAGCGATAGGAAATATACGACACATAGGATCACGGAGTCCACGAGTGCGTTTGATAATTATAGAATTCTGCGTAATCGCGTTGTTTTGTTGTTCGTGGCGCAACTGAATGGAAAAAACATTGTTTTGTGAAATATGCACTTGATATCGCATTCCTTCCTTTTTTTTCCGTTGAATGTTAATTTCGCGTCTGATATATTTGACAATTCTTATCTTCGTGCATGTAAAAAAAGCACGCTGATGAGAAGTTCTCGACGTCTCGAAGTCATTGACAAGTCGTCGTTATACACAAGCAACGAGGAAAAGAAAAAAAAGGTGATAAAATAATTGTGCGGATTCTAAAATAATCTCGGTCAGGAAACGCGCCGTTTTTCGAGTCATCATCGTTCGCGCGCGAATCG
>QVOB01026202.1:0-15559 GCA_014839585.1 Pseudomyrmex concolor
TAACAGCAGCACGTAAAATAATATTTTTCCCCTAGTAATCGCAACTAGCGACGGGACATTTTCAACTCATTGTAGAATGGCCCTAAGTGATTATCTCTCAACTGTTGTGCAATTGTTGAGTTGTCTGAACGCACCCATTGGCTCTCCGAACAGATCTCGCAGCGTTTGCGTTTACAGCGTTTATAGCGACCTCCCCGAACACAGCCTTAATGCTGAACAAAGTTGATGGCAATGTCCCTAGATGTGACCAGAGTTGGTCTTAGAAACGGGAACTACTTCGCCAATGCGGATTTGCTGTGCCGCGATGTGGCTCGGCCGCGGATATATAAGGAGCGTGGAGACTGTTGCGACGCTTCCTGCCCAGTAAGATTAGTTGAGTTGTGTTTATACGTGTGGTTGTGTGTTCTTTCTCAAATTAGGCCACACAACCTACGACCCAAAAAAAATTAAAAAAATCTTCGAAAAAATACAAAAAAATTGAAAAATCCGCTGAAAATCGTCGCAACCGTCGACATATACTGAGGCGCAGCACTCCGCAGCCGTCATCATGAATCCTGGAGCGCCTAACTATCCCATGGCATCGCTCTACGTCGGCGATCTGCACACGGACATCACAGAAGCGATGCTGTTCGAGAAATTCTCGTCAGCTGGACCCGTATTATCGATACGTGTTTGTCGCGACATGATCACCCGTCGCTCGTTGGGCTACGCATATGTTAACTTCCAACAACCGGCCGATGGTGAGTCATTGCAATTTTATCAGTTTTGTCAGACTTATCGCAAATGACGCAACGTGGACACACGAATGGCCGCCTGCTGCGTGCCTCCACACGTGCTGCGATATATGCCCACTATCGATGGCAACCATATTGAATTCGCGACTTCGCTGCATAATAATGGGTAACGGTTAAACAAGCGGGATTGAAAAGGAAAAAAGATATTTTTGCTGTACCTTGAAAGTTCATCGAATGAATACATCATAGATTCCAGTTCTTTTCATAAAGAGATGAATCCTTTGCTCTATTTATGTGACTCGCATTTTCTATGTTCCATGCTATGATGAAAACCGTAGAATGAGAAAGAAACACTATTGTAATTAAACATGTAGCTTTTCATGCATATTTCTGCAACAACTCAAAATGTCTCATATATACTCGTTTTCAAATAACACCATTCAATTTGGAAACTATATACAAGTTTTGTAGAAACGTGAGTTTCTGGAAACTTCTAGAGGAAGTACTAATTTGAAAGAAAATAAACCTAAAACTTCTAATCTCTATTTAACCTTGAATTTCACATCTAAGACTATAAAGCCTTAAAAATAAAGAAAGAAACTTGAAAATCTTGAGATTATAAAGAACAAAATATTCTTATTTTGTCACAGATTTTTTTCTATTATATTTTCAAACAAAATAAGATATAGTTCATACAACCATATGGCTATAGATATCTTTTTATGTGTAATTAATTTACTGTAATAATGTCTTCTCTTGTTATCAATTTACTTAAGAATGTTTTTTTTTATCAGTTTTGAGTATCTATTATCAGTATGAAATATCTTGAAATTTTATTAAATAGATTAGATTTTTAAACATTAGTTGAAGAAAATAAATTCAGTTGTGCAATTTGTATGAGTAAATTCAGAAAGTTTATTCTAAATGTTTACATGTAATATTTAGATGTAATTTAACTAATTGTAAGTTCACCACACAATTGTATTTTTGTATATACACAAATTCTATGATAAAAGAGTTACTTTTTCAAAATATGGAATTCTTTATTTTTAACTATTTCTTTTACTAATATAAAATTAATTTTGTGAAGATAAATGTATATTTTTTGTTTCAGCTGAGCGAGCTCTTGATACAATGAATTTTGACATGATAAAAGGGCGCCCTATTCGAATTATGTGGTCCCAACGTGATCCCTCTTTAAGAAAATCAGGTGTTGGAAATGTATTCATAAAAAATCTTGATAAAAATATAGACAATAAAGCAATGTACGATACTTTTTCCGCTTTCGGTAATATACTGAGTTGCAAGGTTGCACAAGATGAGTCTGGTGCCTCCAAAGGCTATGGCTTTGTTCATTTTGAAACTGAAGAAGCAGCAAATAAGTCTATTGATAAAGTCAATGGCATGTTATTGAATGGAAAGAAGGTAAACTAGTAATATTGGCTTTTTTTTCTGTTGATAATTACTCACATAATGAACATAATGTTTTGTTCACGTTAATTAATTAACAAGTCTGTTGAACTAATATTTTCGGTTTCATCTTTTTTTTTTTTTTTTTTTACAGGTGTACGTTGGTAAATTTATTCCACGCAAGGAACGCGAGAAGGAACTAGGGGAGAAAGCTAAGCTGTACACGAATGTGTATATAAAGAACTTTGGCGAGGAAATGACGGACGACAAGCTTAAAGAAATGTTTGAAAAGTACGGGACCATTACTAGTCACAAAGTGATGAGCAAAGATGATGGTAAATCACGTGGCTTTGGATTTGTTGCGTTTGAGGACCCGGACGCAGCTGAGCAAGCGGTACTTGAACTAAATGGCAAAGAAATTGCGGAAGGCAAATGCATGTACGTCGGGCGTGCTCAAAAGAAGGCCGAACGTCAGCAAGAACTAAAACGAAAGTTCGAGCAACTAAAAATTGAACGTCTGAACCGCTATCAGGGTGTAAATCTTTACGTGAAAAACCTGGATGACACGATTGATGACGAACGTTTGCGAAAAGAGTTTACTCCTTTCGGTACGATTACGTCCGCGAAGGTAATGATGGAAGAAGGACGTAGTAAAGGTTTCGGCTTTGTGTGTTTTTCACAGCCGGAGGAGGCTACAAAAGCGGTTACAGAAATGAATGGGCGAATTGTGGGCTCGAAACCTCTCTATGTTGCTTTGGCACAGCGCAAGGAGGATCGAAAAGCTCACCTTGCTTCTCAGTATATGCAACGAATGGCGAACGCTCGTATGCAGCAGATGGGTCAAATATTTCAGCCTAGCAATGCCGGAAGTTACTTTGTGCCTACATTGCCGCAGCCACAGCGATTCTACGGGCCCGCTCAGATGGCGCAGATTCGTGCTACTCCACGCTGGCCAGCACAGCCGAATCAAGTGCGCCCCAACGCCCAGACAGGTAGCTCTGGATTCGCATCAATGCAAGCCGCACCCTTCAGAACGGCGCCGCGCACTCCAGCAGCACAAACTGGAGCCTTGCGTAACAGCATGTCTGCTAGACCTATCACAGGTATGGATAGGTGCATTAGGAAAAAACAACGCGCTTGTAATGTTCATCATAATGAATCTCAATATTATAATTATATTTCCACACCTTTTGTTAGTATTTACGGTTAAGCGGATGTTTATTATTTGCGGGTTTTACTCAATTTTTTTTATCTTTTAATTTTATCAGAGCTTGTTTTGAAATAGAAATTCTCGAACGTCTTTCAGTTAACAAGAATTTGAAACATTTGAGACTGTTTCAGATTTGAGAGAACTATAAATTAAAAAAACCTTATAGTTTCAAATTGGCTCTTAGACAGTTATAGTGAATCAGTGGAATAATGAAACAAAAAACGGTTTTTGAAATGTTTCTTGAAAAAAAGATAGTTATGTATGACTAAACAAACTTTCTATTTATATCTGTGGCTGACATAGAAGGTGGTTTTAAGATGTTTAAAAGTAAAAAATATATATATTTTTTTATATTTTTTTATGTAAAATAAAATATTTGTTTACGTAGTTTTAAATTATTTATTACAAAGTTTATTGCGATTTGTAAATCCATGTGTCATGTGATCTCCTATATACACACTCACACATTCACATATATCTCCATGCTCATGATTACTTTATGTTCAAATACACTATACATCATAAAATTTTTATATCATTTCTTTTAATATAACCAATCTTTTGTAAACATATATGACCACTACAATCAGAGATAAAATTACTTTTACATCTCTAAATTTTAAATCTTGAATGTATATATACATATATATAAACTAATATATATATATATACCTACACACATACACACACACACACATATATACATACTTTTTTCAAAGAATAAAACAATATACAATTTAGACAAAAATAAATTAAATATTAATATATATTTTTATTACAAATTTTAAGTCGTATTGTGAGAATAATAATGATGATACTTGATACTGGATTCTAATTACTAAAATATGAAAATTATGTCATAGAATTGTGTTTAAAATTCAGAAATAGTATACGAAGTCAAAATTATTATACACATTCTACTGATTTGCATATTTACATTATAGTTACATACAACATTTGCACAACAGTTGATAGATTATCACTTGTGATTGGATGATACTTGTGAAACTGTAATAGATTTTAAAGAATAGTCTAATTACACAAGTACTAATCTCTTAACTGTTGAGTTTTCTGAACATAACCATTGACAGATAATTAGCTACACGCGCGCATGCACACATACATACACATAGATTTTTGTTATGAGATACTGAGATAATTGACCTTTTTCAGAATCATCAAATATTATTGAGGTTTGATACATTTGAAATTCAATGTAAATAATAAGATTTTCGTCACGGATACACTTGATGTAACCTTGATATAATCTAAATATAACTCTAAATAATTATTTAATTTTTTTATATAAGGTGTTAAATGTTACGATTGATATTATACAAATTTGTATTAAAAATTATAAAGTTATTTAATTCGAGATAACATCTGAAGATTGACAATTTCTTTCAGGTCAACAAGCGGTTGGTGGTGCTAACATGCAGAGCAGGTCGATGGCTGGACCAGCTGTTGGAGTCTCACCTGGGCAAAGTCGTCCGTCCAACTACAAATACACAGCGACCATGCGTAATCCACCTCAGGCGGCTATGGCGCTACCAGCACAGACTCCTTCAGTGCAAGGACAAGCTGTTCATATCCAAGGACAGGAGCCGCTCACCGCGTCGATGTTGGCCGCGGCGCCACCACAAGAACAGAAACAAATGCTCGGTGAACGATTGTTTCCGCTGATTCAATGTATGTATCCACAATTGACGGGCAAAATTACTGGTATGCTATTGGAGATCGACAACAGTGAACTGCTTCACATGCTGGAGCACAACGAATCGTTGAAAGCCAAGGTCGAGGAGGCTGTGGCCGTATTGCAAGCCCATCAAGCCAAACAAGCAGTTGCACCGAAAAAGGAATAAAAGCTATACCTTTCCTGAGTCATTTATTTCTTTGTTATACGCTTTGTGTACATCTTATGTACTCTTGCTCTTTTTTTCTCTAAAAATTCAAACATACGTAAACATACATCTTTTGAATTTTAGTTCTACAAAGCGATTTTGAGCAAAAATTATTGAATTGAGACATGCAATATATTATATTCTTTCTTCACTTATTTTTATTTTTCTGAATTTATGCTAATTTAATTGTCTAAGTATAATGTTTTTACACAATGAAATTGCTTTCAAGGAACTTAACGGCGGCTCGTGAGTGATTGTCGCTTAGGTATAGAAATGTATACTCCTTTTACGATGTAAAACTTTAGAAGGAAAAGCCTTTTATAATTGATATATTTGAATAACACTTAGTAGAAATATTGATTGTAAAAAAGCTTCTCCATCTAAGACTTTACGATAATAAATTTTCTTTCAATGTAACTGACAATCAACGGTAATTTTTTTCTATTGTCCTTTTATTTCACACACGTATTTTCCTTCCCAAAATTCCTATACTCTAAATCCCAAAAACCCTTAAGTGATAAATAGAGTAATCTTCACAGTTAATTGCTCGTGGCTTTTTATCGTCTGGTTTCTTAGTTTCTTAGAAAATAGATTAGACTAAGTCAGGTCAGATTACATTAAAAGTCCAGAAGCCGAGATTAGAGTTGTGGTTTTTGACTTGGTTGTAATCTCTTGGGTGTTATACTATATATAGAACGATAAAGAGATGTTTGCCTGAATCTTTATAGAGTAAGTTCCACTTGCCGTTCGCAATGCTCATGAAATCATTTCATCCTTGCTTTTCATCGAAAGTTAAACACAGATAAATAACGCTCACGAGTGTTGCGAGTGGAACTTGCCGATAGTCGCTTATTTCTTGATGTGCATTATATATTTTTTTCTTTTTATCGGTTAAAATATATATACGCATACATGCAGAATGTTTAATGTCTAGTGACAAAATAGTTGGTTACACAGGATCAAATCTAGTGCAAACAACGCGAATAAAAAGCATTTCGTTGCGCGTGCGATGTCTAATTCAAAATAAGCCCGCGCTTGTCCGGGAAAAGTTTATCTCTTTGCTCGTACATGTTTCTATGATGCGATCATCTGATTGGTGGGAGTGAAAAGTTGCGACTCACTTTGCCACTTGGATAGGCTATACGCTGGCAAAGAGGAAGGAAATCTCAATTTTGTCAGTGCTGGTCAGTACTGCCAGTAGTACCAATAAGGTGAGTTAGTGCGTTTCTGCTGATTTTTACAAAAGGTGAGTGTGTGCACGAAGAGTTTAGTCGTATGTAGAGTCGGTGTTTTCTATAAAGTGATATAGTCGTGAGCAAAAGACAAAAAAGACCAGCGACAAAGTCAGTTGACAATTGTTCAATCTGTCGTTTAACGACGATCAACGAGGTCTCATCGCGCGCGCGAGAGAGAAATAGAGGGAGAAAGAGGTATAGAAGATACATTCCTGCACGTAATTGTATTCCCCGTTTTCTAATGACCTCGTTATACATAATGGATATGTCCGTTTACGTCTTTTCATGTTTTTCCCGAAATCGGTTGTCTAGTCGTCATGGAAGCTCATTAACGTATTGCAATTTTAGATACCGGAGGCGGTGCGCGATTTATCTCGATTTTGTTTGTTCGCACGGATCTTCACTGTTAATTACAGCATATGGTAATAGAACGTCGGAAACGTCCCATTGCAAGGTTGTGTATATGTTTATTTGTTCTTGACCTAATCTATAACTTGGATTTTATTCAAGCGGAAATCGTGCGACTTCATATTAGTTTTTCGGTATCGCGACAAAATGTAAAGCAAAATTACATAAATTACGCACAGTTCACATGTTTCAAGTACAAAAACCTGTTGGATTGAAGTAGGATAAAATGCGAGAAAAAAAAATACTACCTTGTTGAATTCTGCATCTTTCGAATGTTATGACAACAAGCTGATACAAACATTTACGAATAAACAGTAAATATCGCGAATAAATGTAGCAGCCATGATTTGTAATAGGTGAAAATGATTTCTTTGGGTCCGAAAGATATTTTTATATCTGTGTACTGTGTTCTGTATATTTACTGATATAAAAAAGATTCAATAGATCATCATGAAGATTAAAAGTGAAAAAAAGAAGAATAGTAAATTTTAAACAAGATTAGTTCATGAAACTATTCAAAACAAAAATCACAACAGATTAAACTAAAAAATGAAAAAATATGTATAGTCAAATTAAAAGAACTCTAGTATATAAGATCTTGTGTGAACACTATTATATATAGCTTTTACAAAAAATGCAAAATATGTTTTAAAGAATATTTGTATTATATTGAAAGACTTCTATATGATTATATAGAAGATATATAAAGATATTTCTTTGCTCTATATTGTTTTTAAGAAAACAAAATATCAAGTAATAGTAATTTGTTTTTTGTTTTACTTTTTATTTGTGTTATATGTTACTCTTGCTCTACTTGCTCTACTTGTTTTATTCTCAAACAATTATATCTTTCTTTTTGACTATAGAATTTATTATATAATCTTCCTATTTATTGCAGAGCAGAATAAATGTAGATGTTTAAGGAGATTCTAAAGTGGATCTGTTTTATCGATAAAACTGAATTTTTTGCGCACACTAATCTTTTTTTGGCTGTTTAACAAGAAAAAATGTTTTTTAAACTTCAATTTTTTTCATTTTGTTATATAAATTAGGACGGATCCTTCATTGTATGTACTTTAATTGTAGAAAAAGATTTATCAATTCACACAGTCAACAAAAAGAATAGTGTGTGCAAAAAATTCAGTTTTATCGATAAAATAGATCCATTTTAGGATTCCCTTAAAAGATATTTCTTGTATTATATCTTGTGTGCACAATTGTCAGGTAATGTTTCAGTTTTTCCTTTAATAATGATAAAAAATTTTTAATATTACAAACATTTATGTGAAGAAATATTAGACTTCTTTTTTTATTTTTTATTTTCCGAAAACAATTATAAAGAAAATGATAAAAAAGATATATTAATATAATATATAAATATAATAGATATATATAGATATATTATAATTAATATATAGATATATAATTTATAAATTGCGTATAATGCAATTACATATATAAATAACAAAAGAGAATTATAGATATACCAACAAAAATATAGATATTTGTGCGATGGTAAATAATCTGTAAATAAGTGAAATAACGAGAAAAGTATTGATTGTTAAAGTACTTATAAATGGAATCATTGAAAGCAGGAATTTTCAAATATAAGATTTGTTACTTTCTTTATATTTTTTGCTATTTTGTGCGATTATTTGCGGCTTGCTTATATTGATTTCGTTATTTGTGTACAATACTGTTTGTACTATCAAAAATTTATAGCTATTTTTATATTTTTCTTTTTCTGATTCATATCATTGTTTGTACATATATTTATATACACATTATATCAATATCTACCTATTACTAATTGTATTTGTATTAATATTTAATTTCCTGTTTTTTCTTCTTGCTTTTTCTTCTGTTAGGGCCTGAGCACAATAGAAAAAATATTAGGAATAAGAATTAGAAATAGAAGTTAAATGTAATATAACAATGAAAATATAAAATATAACATAAATATAAGAAGTATGTCATGGTTGCATGATATACAGCCTATATTTACATACATTTATATGTTATATTTTCTATTCCTTATATTTTTTCTATTGTGCTCGGGCCCTTACTCTCTTATTTCAGTATATTTAACTGATAGTTGAATATTGTCTATATTATTTCTTTTATGAAAGACCATTACGATGGATGAAAGTGAAGTCATAAAAAATCTGCGATCATGTTTGATATCGTGCAAAGGCGGTATTAAATTAAACAATTTAAGAGGTAAGAAAATTTTCATCAACCTTGTCAGTAATTAGTATTCTAGATTATTATAATTCTTTTCTAATAATCTTTAATATAATCTGCTGTAATATTTCATCTTGAACACCATTACTTCAATTTTACTCATGTTGTAGCTAATTAATTCATATTTTATAGGATAAAAAATAAAGATTAAATTTGATAAGAGGGTTTTTTTAGATGACTATCTCACAGTAGTGGGAGAAGCACTACCTTTTAGACAATTCGGATATTCTTCCGTTGAAGCTTTTGTACGAAATATACAAGAAGTTTCGGTGACTACAAAAAATGGAGAATTATACGTGGAAGCTAAACCATCTTCAACAACAGCGCATCTTACAAAATTAATAGCCCGACAGAAAACGCGAAAAGTGAAACGACCCAAGAAGGTAACTATCAATACATTTCTAAAAATTATATATACCTCTATTTCTGATAATTATATACTTTGATTATATGATAATAAACTTTCACCAATAAGTAAAAGAGTGATTAGTATCAGATTTAAATGTTTTGTGATACACACACATCAATCAAATAGTAGTAATTTTTTATGGTCTTCAAGATCAAACAGATTGTGTCTTAAACATGTTCCACAATACTGCCATTTGCAAGATATATGAAGTGGACAATTAAAATAGGATTCTCTCTCTTGCCCCCCTCTCTCTTTTCTTCCTTTCTCTTTCCTCGGTTCTTTCCCCTTTTTCTTTATCCTCCTTTTCCCCCTCTCTCTTTGCAAACAAGTGAATAAGTGAGTGAAAGTAATTACAATATAATCGAAACACACACAAATAATAGTTCTTTAAATTTAAAAATACAAAAAGAAGCTGTAATAGAATTCTTTTTTGTTTTGTTTAACAGGTTAATAAAGGTTTCTTGCCTAGAAAAACTAACTTGAATAACTCTCAACGTATACGTGCTAAGAGCAATTATGCTGATTCTTCTAGCTCCTTTACTAGATCAGCTTCTAACAAGAGTAATTCATACACTGCTTATTCATCTACAGATTTATTCAGGTAGTCAAAACTCACATATTAATATATTTTGCATAAAATTATATATTTTGTATAAAATCTATAACTGATACTATTTTAATTTTTTAAGACCACCACCACTCATGCAAACCATAGTGCACCCACTATCTAATTACAACAAACCAAGCTTTAGTCCTGGTACAGTGGCCTCTATCTCCACTAAAGTGAGTATAGACTTAGAACAACTTTTAAGTTTTCATCTTGTACCGGTCAAAAACGCTATAAATGTTTTATTAACTGCAGATTACACCGTTATTTATTAATCGTACTTAATAATGATTTCAGAGACTGAATGACAAAATGACAAATCTTAATATAACAACAGCAAACCAAAGCATTAATAATCATAATCAGAATAATGAAAATGTAAAACCTAAAGTATTAATTGACAAATCAGCGACTGTGATACCTATACAATCAAAAAAGACTGTGGAACAGAAATCTTCTAAATTAAGTGAAAGGCTGAAAGTTACTCTCTCTAGCTCAAATCCTCCTGTAACTTTGTTACCATCAATTGATAATTATAACAATAATATTTCTTCGATCTACATTCCGTCTACTTCTAATGTTTTGAAGGTAATAAACTGAAGTCAACAATTTACTTGGTATAAGATTTAAGCTCAAAGTATAAGATTTTCCTGTAGAACTAAAGGTTTTTTTGTAGACCATATCGAAATCGGAACCTCTCGATCCTCGGCAAGAACTGGAATCATATGCAAGAGAATTGAATTTACCAACTCCAGTCTATTGGATATCCTTGAACAAAGAAAAACACTCAGCTAAGATTACTGTTTACGCCGGAGTGAGAGTAAACACACTGATTGAATTAAACGTTGTAGCGGATCGTATTACATTTAATTATTATCGATTTTCAACGATGAATCTTACAGGTCGGCACACAAACGTTTTCTACATATCCGGAACCTGCGGAGTCTGAAGAAGAAGCTAAGAAGTCCGCGGCGCGAGTAGCTCTAACAAGTTTCTCCAAGGAATCCTTAAACTTGAGAGTGACGACAGTCGACATAAAATTAATAAAGGAACGCATTTTACAAATCGTGAACCAACACACAGCAGGGGTTTTCATGCATCAATTACCTGTTTATTATAACAAACAATATAGAGAAGCATTACCCGAGAATTGGCAAACTATTGTTAAAGAATCTGAGGAAATAAACCAAGAGAAAGGTGCTGGCGATTGGACGATACTTTGCCAATGTTCTTCAACTTCAAAAGTAATTTACACATTGCAGTTTATTCGGTTGTATATGAAATATTTACGCGGAAATCGAATCAAATGTTGTATTTTTCTTAATCAGTTCTCAGAAGGTAGCTCGATGTTATCACATAATGCTTCTGATCACTCGGTATCTTTTCCGTCTGACGAGAAGATACATTTGAAACCGATTGGACCCGTCGTACCTGGTCAGTTGACATTACCTCACGATGCTATATGGGAAGTATACACCGCTTGCATCATAAACACTACTGAAGTGTGGGTCAGATTCGGCAATGATAATGTAAATAGACTATGTTTTTTCAATTCTGCTTTTTCTTTTGCCAAGCTTTTCACAGCTGTCTTTTTAGGAGAATTTTGTTAATATGATGAACAACATGAAAAAATATTATAATAAAATGAAAGAACGTGTCTCGAGATGCGTTGTTGGTGATTTCTACGCTCTGCTCGAAGACGATAGTTGGCACAGAGTTCAATGCATAAATTTTGATTCCGAAACCGAAATGGCTGAAGTTCGGTTTATTGACGTCGGATATGAGGAATTTTATAAGTCCAATTTGCTTTATCCTTTAGACAAGGAATTCTGTTCCCTTCCTATTCAAGTAATCTTTTGGCCTAGTCGTATTTTAGTATATTTAAGCACTTCATGTTAATAATATATCACGTCATATGTATGTGCTTATTTTTGTTATATACAGGCGATGAGAGTATCTCTCTACGAATTGGAAGATTTTTGCAATTGTGCCCAAGTAGTTGCGGAAGTCGAAAATTATCTTCTAGTCGAACAAATGTTTGTTGTTAAAGTACATAGTATGGACTTTGACAACTCGTACGCAACAGTAACTTTTTATGACACTAGCGACGAAACTGTCGACATTAACATAAACGAACTTATATTCACCAAGTTATTAAATGACATCGACGTTGCGAGTAAATTACACGTAATTATCCAGTTCAAATTTCATTTTTTCAATATAATCTGTAATTTTAATGTGATTCTTTTTTTGTTCATATATATATATGTATAAGTGTGTGCGCGCGCGCGCGTGTGTGTGTGTGTAAATACTCTGTCCAACGAGAGAATATCCTCGGATTGAATAAAAACTCGCCCGTTTCGCGCATTTCCTCTGCCGAAAAACAAGGAAAGTTCCCCTTTTCGCTGTATTCGTGCAGCTGCTAGCGGATGTTTTGCGTGCAACGCTCTTAGTTTGCTTGCTACGCTTTCCTTATGCGCAGACCGAGGATATTCTCTTACTGGACAGAGTACACAGTACACATACACACACATATATTTAATTTAATTGTTTTAGCCGGGAAAATTAATTGAATTACGTGTTACGCATTTAAACGAGGAAGGAAAGATATTCGCACAGCTAAATACGCTTGCTAAAACTCTTTTAGACGAAGCCATATCGCAAATATCCAAAAGCGATGCGTTCGTTAAAACAATCTCTTTCACGAAAACATACCTTATAAAATGGTGTTCAAAATGGCACAGAGTGAGAGTGACAGACATTCCAAATAATGATAACGTGAAAATAGTTTTTATTGACCATGGTCAAGTTGTTATAACATCGAAACAATGTTTGTTGAACAGGTCTTCAAAGGCTCTTGAACGTATTCCTCCACAGGTAAGGAAACAAAACGAATTTTTATATATCAAATTTAAGTATTTAATATTTTTTAATGATAAAATATATGTATTCAAGTTTTTGCATGTGTGTTAAAATAGGCAGTGCAAATATTTTTGCATAACGTCGATACTGAATCGCACAGAGAACAGTTTGTAGAAAGATTTCGCGAATTGGTTTCGGATGAAGACCTTCTTCTCGCAAAAGTTGTCAAAGTCAGCGCGACCGGAGTCCCGATAGTAGAAATTTTTAAACGTGTTGGACCCAGCAATATGTTAGCCTCTATAAATACATCATTAACTTTGGGCAACGAACTGTCAAAGTAAATATTCAGATCTACTTTTGTACATTTGAATTGCAGCCACTATATTGAATTAATATCCGAAAAGTGAACCATTTTTGTTACGCAATTTTTGTTGAAATAAACTACTTTTGTTTCACACTCCGGTATTTAATTTCCGATATTTAAGATATTTCAAATTTTAATGATACATAGATGTACAACAAACGTTTATGTGACGTATATCTTGCTTTCGATATCAATTCAATATAGTTGCAACATATAGTGTTCAAGAAACTTGAAGGCACAAGTTTATCACTATTATTGTATTTTTGTAGAGTTAACGAGGATAGCAATAACAACGTCAAAGTCAAAAAACGCTTAGAACGCAAGGTTTCTCGTGTTCTCGAATCAGTCGGTAATTTAAAACCACCCACAATTTCTGATATTCGTAAATACTTCGACGTTCACGTTATTTTAGTCGCGCATCCAGGACATTTTATTGTTCAACCGTTAAACGATGCAAACCACTTGGAGGTATTCGTATGCGATCAATTAAATAATCGTAGTAAATTTTACATTGGAACCTTATTTTTGTTTCCAGGCAATGATAATCAATCTGCAAAAAAGTTGCAACTCATACAACGGTCTACCGGTAGAATCTGTTGGCAAAGGCAAACTTTATGCGGGAAAATTCAAAGATCAATGGCGCAGGTATACGACACATCATCTCATCAATTGTTTTTGTTTTTTTTTTTAGTTTTAAGTTTTTTTTAGAAAATAAGAATTTTTTTGATCAATAATGACACTCAAGTTTTTTTCTCTTCAGAATATATGTTACCAATATCATCAGCGATAATGAAGTATCTGTGTATTTTTGCGACTTCGGGGATGTGACGATACTGCCACGCGACAGTTTACAGCCTCTGAAAAGCGAATTCTTGAAATTGCCATATCAAGCAATAAGAGCTAAACTTGTCGGTAAGACAAAAGTATTTTTTTTCTCTAAAGGTACACTAGTTTTGTATAACAGTTTTAACTTTTATTGTAATAACAATTAGGAATTGAACCAATAAATAGCGATTGGTCAGTGGAAGACTCACTTAGATTTAAGGACTTGGTGCTCAACAAAAATTTTGTTTCGGTTGTCGTCGAATCATCGTCTGACCATTATTCACCGGCTAACGGCGTTGTACTTGGTCTACAGTTAATCGACGTTAGTACCATAGAGGATATATACATCGATAGATTGTTAGTAGAAGAAAAACGTGCCAAATACACAGAAGGATACCCGTCTGCCTATCCCCATCCGTATACTTAACTCACTAATTAATAGGTAAAGTACATTTATTTTTTTACGATTTTCTTAGCTTTTTATCCTTTCATAAAATAATGCTACTGTGTATTGTTAAATCTATGAAAAATATCAAATTTTGTGTTTCTATGATACAATATGATAATGCAACACATGTTATAAAGAATAACGCATACAGGCACATCCCGGAGCTTGTCATTTTTGGTTTTTAGAAAAAATATTTATAAGTCGAAGCACTGTGTTAAATTTAGAAAACAATATGGTTATGACTGAGATAAAAACAGATTTTTAATAAGTTCTAATAATGAATTTGCGCGTGATGTAACAATACTGTCTGATTAATGCCTTAACACATGAAGGTACAACTTCTTCATATAAGCATTATTGGAACTTAGTGTATAAAAACTGGTTAAATGAATTGGCAAGATAGCGAGTTATCGCAACTCCTATTGCATGGTAGCGCCTTAACGTTGAAGGATTCGGGACGAAGAGCGATTCTATAATACATTGTACGTAAGCGCAAAGCGCTATTAAGTCGGGGTATGCCTGTAAGTGTTTATAAAGTTTAACACATTTTTGTTTGTAATCATATTTCAATGTTTTTCCAAATTTTTTAACATTGGACGGCAAAACAAGGATTTAAGACAAAATTAAAACAGGTTTATTTTCATATTTGCAATTATTTATTCACGTTTATTGAAAAATTTATTCCTTACATTTCTTATTATTACAGAAATGTGTGTTACTGTTATAGTTGCAACATGCATAAAGTTACATTATATTAGTTACGAAGAGGCCAAATTTTACGATATAAATAATAACTTTGTATTTTTTTGAAAGCGTCAAGTATTTTTCTTAGCAATTTTATGCATTACTTTTTAGTTCCTTGTTCAGTACTTTTACAGAACTGTCTCAAACGTATTATATAC
>QVOB01026215.1:0-14197 GCA_014839585.1 Pseudomyrmex concolor
TGTGTGACATAATGTTGTGACAAATAATAGTTACATTAGCAAGTCATTAGGAAGAAAAAGTGCATATTATTGACAACAATAGAGAATATCCACTCGAGAAAAAGGTAACGTTAAACTATTAAATATATAAGAACACGCGAAATTATGAACAAGCTCTTTCAATTTGCTTAATGAATGTAATAAAAAAAAAAAAAAAAAAAAATGTTTATGAGGCGAAAGCATCTCGGTAAGAGATAATCAATTTGCGTCATAAATCACGATTATGTACTGACACAAGTAAATACACACACGAACGATGCGATACTTTCCGGAGATTATACGCCGGTGATGCTCGCGCACGCTCGAATAAACCGCAAATTTCTCTGCTTGTGTACCGAATACTCGATCGTTGATCCGCGAACAAGACACAGATCACGCCTCAAAACGCGCAAAGCGATGCTTCTCGCGCGTTAAATATATTCATAATATGGATGTATGAATTATTAAATTGTACATATAAATTTTAAGTAGTGAAAACACGCGATGTCGCATTGCAGTCTCTTAACTTTCTTAAGATTTATGATATTGTAATGTAATCAATATCAACATGATTGGAATTTAAACTCATCATCACAAAAAAAAAAAAAAAATCAAACTTACAATTTAAAGTTTAGAAAAATATTTTTCTCTGTGTTACGCGTAAAAATAATTATTTGGAAAGAAAATGAATAAACTAAATTTTATAATTGAAAACAAAATATATTTTATCACGATCGACATAAAAGTTAAAAGATTTTCACACATATTAATTAAATAAATAAATTTAAACTCTACAAAAGAATAAAAGAATGAAAGAAAAAAATAAAACTCAGCAATTTTTTGAAAAGCAGAAAATTCATCTAAAAAAAAATAAAGAAATTTTGTTCTCTGTCAACGTATATTTGTCGCACATTTTTACGAAACGAGAATACATCGACGTATCCGAGACACGATAGGCGGTTCCATTTTGCGGGTTTTCAAACGCAGTACACTAAAACGCAGTTATGCCAATCTCCGCGGCAAGCGACCTGGCGTAAAAAATAGCTGTCGATACTTGTTGATAGGCCGTTAAAGAGGAAATGATATCGCTATTTGCATACTCGGCAAGAGAAAAGTTTGCCAGAATGCGTTCTTTTGTATATCGCCGTTAAAACCTCAGATTCAAGGCTCTTCATTGCCAAATTGGATTGCGACGTTAAAAGCGAGAAATTTATAGGAAAATTGTTCCTTGCATCTTTTTCCACTGTGTATCCCCGTCCGACTTGTCTGGCATCTTTCTACATTAAACTTAATCCGACTATTCAGAATCTTGTTCCAGTAAATTTTGTCTGACCGAATTTAACGAAAATTAATTAATTAATTAACATTAAAATGATATACGCGTAATACTTAATGTCCACTACTTCATCGAAATTAATTCGGCCGCGAAAAGCGTTGTACACGATGCTGTCATCACTTTGACATATTCATCGAGTGATACCGGTGAAAGAGATCGTAAATGTTGAATGAATCATAAATAGTGACTGTGACACGAAGAAGAGAGAGAGAGAGACGACGATGTCTTTCCAGATTGTGCGCTCGAACTTTATTGGCCGATTTCGCCTGCGTAATTCTGTTTCAGCTTGGATCTCGCGAAAGTTAACGATTGTCATAAATATAAATAAAAAAAAAATAAATAAAAAAAAAACAGCTCGTCGTATACACGAAAATACTGTATAGCTTTTTTTCGCATAAAACAAAACTCAAATATTCAAATTCACGATGCGCTCGCGATTATGTTGCTCTCGGAAGTATATAGACAGTTATAACGCATTGCGTTATTTTAAATATGAATATATATGTATAGAGAAAAAAAGAGAGAGAGAGAGAGACAGGGAGATGCGTACATTGTATCGATAAAATATAAATCGTCGCCGAATAGATTGTATCTCGATTCTAATTTCGATTAAATGCGCAATGTATTAATTATGGACGATTATGTAACAGATTACACATGTAATGCTTATCCCTGTCGGTGATTTTATAGATATTAATTTAACAGGCCAAGTAATAATGCGAATATGTATTTAAATTAGCAAACATTAATAATGTTGTAATTTCGTGCGGTGACATATTACTGCTATATGGGACGAGACATTATTAAAAAAAATCTCTCGCTTGTCAATATAATTTCTGTATGTGACACGCACACATTGAAATACCGATATTTATATGAAAATTAAAAATAAGATATATATATATAAGCAAATATATATAATAAAATATAGTAAAAAAATATAGTAAACTTAAATTGTTGTAAAATCGAACAAGAGAAAGCGCAAGTCACTCACTTTAGTTTTTATTAACGACGTAACTACATGTTTTTACTTTCTGGATTATTTTTAATTAATTCTTATTTCACTTCATCCCAGTTTTTAATTTATCTAATGTTATCATTTTTGTACTTATGTGACATTTTTCTTTAACTCTACCAACAAACTTGGAAGACATCTTCCCTGCGTTTTTATTCTTAATGAGAATAATTTGTAGCAAATTAAATCTCTCGCGGAAACGTTCTCTTGTACATCTCGTTGCTGCGGGTTCTTTAATAAAAGATAATGGAAAAATATGTACATACATACGCAACGGTATGTACTTATAAAAAAAAAAAAGAGAAAACTAACAATATGTAATAATGTCGGCACAACTTGGGAATGCAATATTGTCAGTTACGTAATTTCGGAGACACGCTTAAGCTCCGGCACGTACGTACGAAACTTCTATTGACTCATTTAGCAACAGCTTGTGTAATTTGTCGATGATCAGTTTAGTAGTTTGGCAATAGAGCGAGTTTTGACCGTAAAGAGGCAACTTGAGACGCGACCAAAGGGTTCAAATCTCAGTGTCTCAGATCCCTAAATTAAGATCGAGAGTATTATCTCCTACAGACAACAAAACTCGCTTCAATTGAATCTTTCTCTGCAAGCTCCAATCGACGTGAATTTAAAACACAAATATATCGACGATTTTATAAAATTATTTCGAAATAGAATATGTGTGTGTGGGAAACAATCTTTTATTTTATTTCGTGTACACAAAGAAATAGAAGAGATCCGATGTGATCGGAGAATTTTATGGTTCTGCTGACATTTTGTTTCTCATTAATTAACCAGAGTTTTCTTATCGATTTGCAAGAACAAAAGATAACCATTTCATTACCGGAAGTCACAAAAGAAAGATTTGTCTTTGATGTTTTTACGCGCAACTTATACAATCACCATAATTAATTAAAACTTCTTTAATAAAGCTCGTCTTGCCATTTATAACGGCTCGGTAACCAAGAAAGCAACACGCTCAAGTTCTTAGCGGACCGGACGGTAATTAAAACTCTTTCATATCGAATCCATGATTCTCTATCGCCGTGAGAAAAATATATAATCACCATTTTCGCCGATCTATTAAACTCCGCTGCGAAACTATCGCAAATGCTTGCGATTCCCATGCAGTAAATTCGCGACGGTAGTCTGAACTTTATTACACATTTCGTATGTTCATTAAAATCACAGAAAGAAAAGTCTCTATGTGAAATTTTAGTCATTATGTTTTAAGTATTTTTTAAGATATGGTTTTAAATATTAATTATTTATATCCTCATATATATATATACACATATACAGTAGTGCCTCGCGTATTTGCCGCGTATTTGCCGCGTGTTTTCCTCAATATCTCTCTGCGAGTTATCCCGCATACAAATTGCTAGAATTGCTTCGCAGAAAGTACTCGGCCTAGGCTTTCTGTGAATCACTTCTAGAAATTAATAGGTATGACTCGCAGAGAGATATTGAGGGAAACGTGCGGCAAAAACGCGGCAAATACGCGAGGCACTACTGTACTTATTGATTCATTCTTTACTAAATAAATTCTTTACTAAATTAATTCATTCTTTACTAAATGTTCGACCAGCGGTACTTGTCATTGAAACACTAGTCTTAAAACTCTACCATGTAAAGTGTAGAGTGGCGATCGCGTTACGCGCGGCGAGTAAAATATTTCGCGGCAATACACGGGATTCCGATTTAATCCCGAAGTGACGCAACAAATAGAATTACTTAGGGTACATTATGTGCGCCCGGTGCTAAATGCATCGACCGTAAGAGTGCTGCGGCTGCGGAGAGAGAGCCATCGTTACAGCAGCGCGCCGCGAGAACATTGCTCTCTCTCCGAGAGAGGCTCGAATTCTCCACGCCAAAAAGGTTAATAGCGAATCGCGTCCATTGTCCGCGGCTACTCTGCTTAATGGCGAAAGACGACACCCGTCGTTGTGAATCCTACGATGCCGCGTAGGACAATATGAGGATTGAATTATGGCCACGTCGGGGGGTGGAAGGCTTTTGTCCCGAGTCAGACATCGTGTCGGAGCCTAAATCTTTTGTTGGAACAAGTTAATTATTACTTTCGTCGAAAAGTAACTGCAAGATATCCGGGCGATCTGCATACTTCTTCGCGAAACGGATCCGTCCGTTCTAAAAAAAATGTCTCGCGATATCTTGTAAATTCGCGTGGATTTTATTCCGTTCGTATAGATATTTTAACGATTATAAAATATTGTCCAAGTAATAATTGTAGTAAATAAAGCTCGATATTAAATAAAAATGAAGAAAGAAGAAGGCGGTAAAGCCCAGTGCGTTTAAATTTTTTAATACATACGTATGTTCGGATAATCCTCTTTTCTCTCTCTCTCTCTCTCTCTCTTAATATGCAAAACATTTGCAAATAAAATACAACTGACAAAGAGTAAAAGGGGCCGCGGGATATGTCGCTCTCTTTTCAGAAAATTTTTCCTCGCTCTTCTTTGAAATTTTTATAAATTTCAAAAATTCTGTTATCATTTCTTTTGAGCGAATTGCTTTCTCGACATTTCCGCTCTGAATTTTTATGTAGGAAATAAAAAAGAAACATGTCGCATGTTAACGTTTCCTCTTCCAGTTTGTAGCACGCACCATTCGCGATTCGATAGAACCGAAGAGAGCTCATTGTCGCCGTGGGTATCCGCCAGGCGAATAGATGAAGAGACGTTATTCTCCCGGCGGATTAATTTCGAGGCAGCCTGTGCTTCAGCTCTCGACGATTCTCGCCTAATTGTCGCGATCCCTCAGTCACAGGGGCGTCAGAATCCCCAATGAAGGCACGGCGGGTAGGAGCGGGTTGACTGTGAAATCGGGAACATTCACACATCGCTAGATGTATTACATGCTCTGCCGTTCATACACACACACACACACACACTCACATAAAGTTCGCGCACACATAACTTATCAAATAAAATCAAATATCTACACACACACACACACAACGTACTTTATTCTGTACAAATAAATATCTATGTATTTATATACATTTACATACACACACCATATAAATAGAGTTCAAGATTAAAACGACGAGAAAATTCCATTCAACCGTCCAATGTTTTTTTTCCTACTGAAACTAAACCATGTCTGACTATCTAGCGTCGTTTTTCACTCTGTCTGACCATCTCGCATCTTTTTCTACTAAATTCTAATTAAACACAGCGTTTTTCTTTCTCAACTCTGTTCGACTACTTTTGCACCGAAACAAGCCGCTGTATACAAAGTAGCTTCGAATTTTTTGCAAATTTCTTTATTCAATCATAAAGCTTTAATAGAGGTTTTATGTAAACCTATCGTGCTACTCTAGCTTCTACGTAAACAAATCCTACTTTAATGCTAGTTTCAAAAATGGACATTTTTAACACTTTTAGGTTCAAAGTAGAAGTAACTTGTATCCTTGCAATTGAACCCACTTTACTATCGTAACTTCTATTATATGTATAGTACAATGAAAGGTTCATCAGAGGTCAAAATTTTGACTCGTGTTAACTTCGTTGCCGTGTCGATCACTTGATTGCGTTGCTTCATCGTTTGCACATTAAATCCGATTTTGTTTGAGTACCGATTACAGTCTGTTGTTATTGCTAACTTGTTGCGTGTGACATTATCTGTTAGGATATCGGTGGAGAATATTTGTAGGTCTATCACATCCTGCGCGTTACAATCCTGTTCTCACAAAGCTAATTTTATCGGTAATTAATATCTCGTTAAAATTTTGAACGTTCCTCGAAATTCTAATTACAATTATTTAAATGCGCGCGGCTGCGGCTCTGTGTAATCAAATATTAATTTATATATTATCTCAACAGCAACAGTATTTATTTACAAATAAAACGATAAACACGCGCGACATGTTTGCAGAGTAAACTTTATAGCTGCATGGCATAAACATATGAAAGAGTCCAAATATTATTCCGCACGTCGACATTCGACTATGCGCATACAATACGAAAAAATATGTATCCAAACATACGAAATTTCTTCTTTGCATAATGCACATGATTTCTTCGTTACATCTGTATTACGGAGGAGATATATTTGTTGTTTAAGAAAAAAAAACACAAATCTCAAGCAACGAAGGAAAGAAAGAAATGAGAAATCTCTCTCGCAAGAACAAGATGTTCTTCAAACAACTTTATTGGCATTTTGTGTTTTTACCGTCTGTCTGTGTGTTCCTCGCGTAATCAGTAATTTATATTCAACTTTAAGGAACAGTTAAATTAAGCTACGCAGATATTGTATTTCCTATTTTTATGCATTTTTTTACAACGGAGTTTTATTTTCATTTTTTTTTTTTTTTTTTTTTTTTAGTGTAACATATTATTTGTTATATATTTATTATTTTTTACATTATTGGTTTTTGTGAAAAGATTAAATTTTGAAAATAATTACGTGTCACCCCGTGTGTTTTATTTGTTTTGATAAATCAAAACGCTAAAGTGATTTACTAATTAGAACTGGGAGTTTTTATTGCTCATAATGGAGTTGTTTTCCGCATTGCTACGTACGTAAGAGATCTAGTTAGCGTGCCGAAAGAGCGCCGTTAGCCAGGCTATATGGCCGCTCTTTCGACTCCGATATTTCTTTCGTAACAGCCGCGATTCGTAGACGTACGACTATTGAAATCCTCAGGGACGAAGAAGAAGGAACTGAGTAGTCGAGCAAGTTAAAGCATCTTGAGAGATTCACATTGATACCTGACATCGAGCACATGTGCGCGAATTTCTCGAGGGTTTTATGTCTTCGAGTTGACAACCGTTTAACCAATGTGCTTTCTCTCTGTCTTTCTCTTTAAAAATAAAAAAAAAACTTTATTTTTTAAATAATTCTAGAAATCTTACAATTATAAAAATAACAAAAGTGATTTGATTTTATCGATTAACTGTCTTCGTATAGAAATGTGTATATGCTTTAACAATTGTTTAAAAATAAAAATAAAAAGATCTAAATTATTAAGCAAATATATATATAATTTAAAACTTTATAATATTTTAAGAGTAAGTAAATTAAGAACTGAGATATCACGTCAGCTTTTTCACTGAAAACTACTATATACTCTATATATTTTTTTTTTTTTTTTTGCAAAAAAAGTCAATCAATGGAATTTAACTTAAAAAGTTTTTTTAAACAAGTGTTATTTTCAAAGAACACTAAAACAAATACAAATTTGAATGCACAATCGCAAAATTTTTTGCGACTTATATTATTTTCAAGAAAGACAGATTTGAATTCCATTTAGATCGCGTTAATCACATTACTCGTTGGCATCTCACGGGTCCTTAATCAATTTTTGGTCACAGCCTCGTGTCAAAGAGAGTGAGACAGGTACCTTTCCACTCGATAGAGCAAAGATTTAGGTGAAGCGAAGCTGAAACCCGCCGGTGTTGAAGATCTTTAAAAGCTTGCACTCACTGAGAAGTTCCGCGAAAAAGCACGCGTTGAGGAACTGCAGAGAACCGAAAGAGAGCGAGAAAGAGAAAGAAGGAGAAAGAGAGAGAGAGAGAAAGAGCTGATTTTATTCGTCCTGCAAAGTTGGTCTGAATTTATATATCTAGCATCCATTAAGCTTGGCTTAAAAAACTACCGCTGCGACTTTCGAGAACGCACAAGAATGCGGCATTGCACGGAATTATCCTTTTACTCCGCAATCCTAAACTGCTTGAAGTCCGCTCAAAAAAACAAAATCCATATCCTATTATAAATAATAGATAATGTGATGCAATTTGGAAATGTTAATGTGTAGTTATTATAAATGTTGCACAATTTAATGAGAATTTTAGTTTTGTGTTTAACATACTATTAACTATTTCGTTAATATTCCACACAACTATATTATATTTTAATAATTTCGACGCTCTTTTTCGCTGTCTCTCTCTCTCTCTCTCTCTCTCTATCTATCTCTTTGAATATAACAATTTTCTATATCGATTATCATACAATATGCACACACAGTGAATAGTGTATTGTGTATTCCGTAACATCAAACCGGATAAAGTACCCGAGAGTCGCATAACCAATGTCATACTATACGCGAAACACGGAGATTGGGGGAACCAGACGTAATCGCAACAACCAATTTTCCGGGGTGTCGTCGCATGCAAGTGCGGCGTAATGGCACGAACAGCACGAGGTCGAGTTCTTGTTACAGGAAGGCGATCGAATCTCATCGAGCGGAACTGTGTAAAAAGGGAATTGAAAATGGGAAAGTTTGCGAGGAAAACAGCGTACGTGGAAACTGAGAAAATAGCGTTTATATGTACCTCCGTGTACGGAAGAGGGGAAAAAGACAAGACTTAGAGGATTAATTTTCTAAATGTATACCATCGCGTGTTCACATGTGAGTACACACGAGCGACCCGCTATCATTGCTTGTTACTCAACTCCGTGTGAACCTCGGGGTCGAGCTCGATTGGAGGTTTACGAACTTCCGCGTGACACGACTGCGATTGCGCGTCCGTGCCCTGTAGATAATGAAAGTTTGTATTTCGAGAGAGCCCCCCTTTCCCCCAAACTACTCCTCGTGAAGAAGAAGAAGACATGGCAGTCGCGCCGTGTGTCCGTGATGATGAATTGATAAAAATAATAAGTGAGATATATTCTTGTTAAACTCTATGTTTATATGATTTTTGTTAGACTGTACCATAATACCCACAGTGTCTGTTTTAATAACGTACTGCTTTCAACTGTAATTTTTTACTTGGGATTTAGTAGAAAAATATACGACATAATCACACACGCGCAGAGAGGAAATGCAAAACAAGAGCGTTTAAAAGAAAATTCTGTTTTTTCACTAAACGGAGCTTATTCAAATGTCAATACACGTGTGTAAAATTGTTAAAAAATAACTTTTAAGCGTAAAAAAAAAAAAAAAAAAAAAAAAAACTTACTTTTGTAAAACCCGCTTAAAAAGAAAAATATAAACACAAAACACATCTAGAGTAATGTACGCTTTTATCAAACAAAGAGCAACTATTTTTTTTTTTTTTTTACGCAATATATAAAACAATTTCCTCCACACACAAACGCATCCCGCAGAAAAAGTAATTACGCATGTGTCTCCAGTAAGCCCACGCGCAAAATAACGTTTTATATATTTTCATTTATCGCGACATTTGCGGTTTCAGAGATTATAGAGAGAAAATAAATAAAAACTATACGTTCTCTCTGTGAGAAAAGAGTTGCTTTAATCTTGCTACATATGCTTATTCGCAAAAATTATGTTTTATTTTTAAATGTTTAACTCGGTTTTTTATTCATATAATAAATATCGAAGATAAATGTCAGCGATGCATTGCGCGATCGTTGTGTCGATACGATCAATAGATGCTGTCGCAAAGTCGAAAAAGGATGTGCAGAGAAGTATACACATAGTTATATAATCAACAGCTTTTATGACGTTTGACAGTGGTGTTAACTTCGAAAATAATTCCGTGTTTGAACGGGAACGCGCGTATTAAACAACAGATTTGTCCAACAACGCGCGAGATTGCGTGCGCCGTTGCAACGAATGTTTGTTTTGTTTCGCAATACGACATTTCCCGCGTCGCTTTTCCACAAAAGCACGGCTGTCCCGCGATTTACGGAACAAATACGCCGGAATATATTTACAGCAAAGAGAAAAACAATTTAAATTTACAACTGTATTACAATCATATGCGGCTTTGCAAATATTAGAATATTAAAAAAAAAAAAAACAACAAACACGTTAACCATCCCATAACTCGGTCATTCGCAAACACACGCGCGGCGCGCAGCAATCACATCGCGCGTTGTCCGTGTATAATGCAGTTGCGTCACGTCCCTTTTCGCGCGCGACGCGATTTAATAAAATCTGTACGAAATTAACGCACCCTCCATTTACGAATTTCACAAATGAACGAACCCAGGGAGCACGAATGCAAATTACAACGATCCAATAAAGCTCAGGCGTTAATCCTCAGGTATTAACGTGGGAGTCGCTTGAGTATAGCATTTTCGGATATCGCGAGTTCCTTGAAAGAAGCAGCAAGATATTAATAAACAATTTGATAATTTCCATAGCTTTCGGTTTCTCAATCGCATCGCGATATACACTCGAATCAAAAAGACTTCGAAATTTCAAGCTCTAAGCGTTGAATATTCCCACACACAAGTTGTCGGCGATGCCGACTGTGAATATTATCAACTTTTATTTTTTTTAAATATGTTACGCGCTGTTACTTTTACGTATTTCGCACATAAAAATATAACATCGAACATGTCAAAAATACACGGCAGCTTTCGGACGCGAAGCAAATATCACAAAAAATAAAACTAACCGATCGGCATGTAAAAATGGCAACAATTAACATCGAGATATTCGGGGGAATATCGATGTATTCGAGTATCGATTTTGTGCGTGTCCGTGTTTTAAGACGGGAAATAAAATATTTTTTCAAAAATAAGTATCTGTCATCAATTATATCTTTGATTACGTTAAAATTGAACTCAAATCATTTTCATATCTCACTCAGTTTCAAGCTAGATAAACTGATAGCGAACACATTTAAATATCGACGACGTTCAATTAATAGAAATTGCACACACAAACAAATTTGCGTTATAAAGTTTAATCAAAGATAAATCGGCAATTCGCGTTAATATTATCCGTTTTTCGAGAAATTCTAAAATAATGTCGCGTATAACTTGCAGACGACGCGACGTCGTTTCCTATATCAATATTCTGAAAATTCGATAATTTACTTCTACATTTCCGGGCGAAACTCCTGCCAATTGCTCGCGTGTGTGTATAGAGATGTGATGTTCTCATGTGAACCGATACCATTGAGGCTTAACCGCAGGTTACAAACCTTAATTGTTCCCCGCTCACGGCGCCCGTCCCGTCTCATTAATAAAATGTACGAGCGAATTCGGCAACCACGAACGTGGGTAGCTCCTCTTCGGCGATTTGCTCTCAACTTGTAATTGAACATATTCCTTGTCTTATTATACCGAACACCGAAATTTTGTTTAATCGAACTGATCGACTAATAACCACCCACTTTCCACCTTCTTTCTTCTTTCTGAATACATAAAAAATTTCAAACAAATGTATCGCAGAGAAGAATTCTATTGGGTTTTATAAAAATTTTATTATTCTAATTTTATATTGTGGTATTTTATATTATATACATATATAAAAGCGTGATAAAAATTTTATACGTACGTTTTATTGCATTACATTTTGACACACCTTCTCTTTCTCTCTCTCTCTCTCTTTCTCTTTCTCTAATGTTAAAATTTTATGTAAATTTCATGAAAATACACAGGTTCTTTTTTTTTTTTTTTTTTTTATTTCAGCACGACACGGTTTTCGAATGATTAAATGGCTTCGGTAGCAAAGTGTGTATTCACAAAAGATTCATATAATAATTCGCGAACAAGTTCAGATTTATACAACCCCCCCAATGGCCACGTTTCCACCTTCAATATTGTTACCGGAAAAACGAAATTCCGATAATATACCTGACAATGGACATCTCCGTTTCCTCCAGTCCGGTGGTCCATTAACGAGTGCTTCCGGTTACACCATCTCGAAATACTACCACACGTAGGTTCGATATTTCGGATCGATCACGAGCTGCCAAGGTTCAGCTGTTTTTTTTTCTTTTTTAGCTGAGCAGATTTACAGCGGTGACATTAATTTATGTATTTGTTTAACTTTTATGTGTGTGCAAAATCTACACAAATATATTAATATATTAATATATATATATATATATATTGTATGTTCTACATATTTTTTCGAATATGTAGAACTTTCTCAAACAAATTTCACTTTTATCGAAAACGTATTGAAATTATATTCAATTAAACTTCGATGATAAAAACTTGATAATCGAGATTCTTAGCACATTCTCTGGTTTATTTATATTCTATTAACCGTTCGTGAGACAAAACTTCATCAAAAAGAAGAATAAATTATTATCGAAAGACGCTTATTCTATGAAAAAACTGAGATTTCCGCTATATCTAATTTTATTCACGTAGTCCCGACGACCTTCTCAAGTGTCGCGCTGTATTTTGTGATTATATACGCGGCGCATAAAATCATTTCGCGCCTGTGACACTCGCTGCGAGTCTAACTGAAATCGATTGCGCAATGCTTCGCCAATGCATCGTTTCATTAACTCCTCCTGCTATCAGAAGGTAGGAAGGTGAATAAAAAGGATCAGTCCGCCCGCTCCGCACGTAATGGTAATTTATGGCAGTAACTAATTGCCCTTATATTCCTCCCTCCCATCTCTTGTGAACATCCTCTTTCTCCTCGTCTTCGGACGATATTTCAATGGCTAAGTTCGAGCTCTGGTGTGGTCGTTGTCGTCGTCGTCGTCGTCGCGCGTTTTTCGCGCTCGCGTGTACGCGATGCCCCCGGCGCTTTTCCGCGCTCAACAAGAACTCGACCTTTCCTGCCAAGCTGGAAATGAATCACCGCGGCGGCGGATGACGGGGAAATTTATTCGGCGGCACACGGAACCGACCGGATGGCAGGATCCGTGGCACACGGATCTTGCGGTGAACTTCGTTTCGGGGTTGGCGGACTCGAGTTAGTGCGTTTAACAATGAGATGCGGCGATAGCGAAGAATAAAGCGACGAGGATCGGTTGATAAACCGCGCGGTACGTTTTAATGAGCGGAACACACTCGAACGCATCAGAGGTTTGAAATTCGTGGTTTAAACAATCCAATTCTGCAATTTTGTCAGAAAAAAAGCCAGATTTTATCGTTTTTAGTCACGCAAAAATTCTTTTTAAAAAAAAAAATTTTATTTATAAATATTAATGACGCAAAGAGAGAGAGAGAGAGAGAGAGAGAATGCCTGATATTATTTTTTTATTACAACTTAATTTTGAAAGATAAACCGTTAAATAAAATTCTTAAAAATTAAAGAATATATATTTACACATTATACGTGAGATACACAAAATTAATTAACAGACAAATATCGCGCGTTTTTAGCATCCAGTTTTATAAAAATTTGCAAAACGGAAATTGCCATTTTCACGCAGCTATAAAAATGCTTTTTATTGATAATTCGTGTAAACGGTGAAGATCTTAATTCAAGAAAAAATGATAGCCAACATAACGTGTTTATGAAGAAATATGAAGATTGTCAATGTACTCTAAAGCGTAAAGAGCGGATATAAATCTTTGGTTACCCTCGTATACCGACAGTGCTACGGGGGTGAGAGAAGCGAAACCGCAAACCGGCACGTTCGCATATATCATTCAAATATATCATTCAAATATGACGTTAGTCGTAAACGTGTTGATTCTCTCTCTCTCTCTCTCTCTCTCTGATCACACTTACAAAGCTTAATAATTACGATAATTCGATTGCGATGTCGGACGCAAAGAATAATTCATCCGTGGAAATAAAGCCGTTGATGTAACGGGGAATTATGTCACTCACTTAAGCTGTAAAGGGTTAAACGCGCTAAGATTACTCCTCGTGATATGCATATTACAATGGAACCATTTATGATCATAATCTGGCAGACACGCCGGTTCATATATACCCACAGTACATGCTTAGCTCTGCTATCTGTATTTATTAACAAAGCGATGTATCTCCGGTGTGTGTAAGTATAGTTGGTACGAATTGCACGCAATATTTCTCACGCACAATGCGAAAGGATATTAAAAGTTTCGCGAAAAAATTATAAGTAACAAACAACATTATAAAAAAATGAAGAGAGGGCCGATACGAGGTAACACAGGATGTTAGTGTGAAGCAGAATCATTTATTCATATGCCAAACGTTTCGATCA
>QVOB01026216.1:0-20206 GCA_014839585.1 Pseudomyrmex concolor
CTAGATCTCTCCTATGTCATGAGACTTCAATAATAACAGATATCAATAAGAAAATTTAATGAAAACAGAATTGAATTTTTCTTTTCACAAAGTTTTTATACGTTTTAATATGATATTATTTACAAAGTATGCTAATAGCTATAATTTCATATATATATATATATATATATATTCATATATATATATATATATTTTCATATATATATATATATATTAATTATATATATATATATATATATATATATATGTATATAATTAATTATATAACAAAAAAACACACGCGGATATATATAATCTGCATGTTACATTATTGTTTTGTTTTGTGAGACAATCTATGAATGACATTATAATAGCTAAGTGAATATCTCGAGAAAGAATTGGAAATCATACTTCAAATTAAGCTCGCTGCTGTTCAATTGAAATTTAATACTATCTACACAATACTTCGAGAAGTGATACGTTTATATATTGTTATACTTTTTACCTTCTGCAAATTCTCTCTACTGTAGAAACGAGACTATACGATATCAACTTATGTTGTTTTGTCTCTACAATAATCACGATTATTTCACATTTACTATTTATAAATACGGAAAATGTTCTCTCAAATTAAACGTGCAACTTGAGCAAGACATAAAATAAAACTAAGTTTGCGCCGATTGTTTATTGTTTCACAAAAGGCAGTCGGTATTCTCCATCCTGAGTAGTGTTCGTGAACCGACCTTGAAAGTAGTCCCGACCGAGGAAACTGGAAATTTGCCGAACACTACAGCAAAACAACAAGTAACCACAGATATTTCTCACACTTCAAGCAGGTGGGACGACAAACTGATGATCTGATTGGCCGGCAATCCACGTGCTCGATCATCGCCACAGGCAACGAGCCTCCTAGTGGGAGCAATATATTTTTTAAATCCGCAAGACTCTTGCAACGAGACGTATGCCGCACATAGCAAGAACGGGAAGCGAAGGTAACATATACGAATCAAGTGGCCGAGACAGGACAAAAGCCGGATGACTCGAAACAATCAGCGCAGTGTCTTGAGTTATGCGTCACAAGCTGACTCTCGTGTTTGTGAGAAAAATTATAAAATAAAAATACGAGAAATTATCTCGAGATCGTTGTAGATACTACGTTGTTTCCTTCAAATTTCTTGGGTTTGGAAGAGCTTGACAAGATTGATACCGATCGAAAGATCATTTGAAGATTATCAAGAAATCTCTAAGTTGATTAAAGCGTATCGATCGAAGCGAGAGAAAGTGAAGGGTTTGTGCCGAAGATCTGGATTTGAGAAATTCCGAGTGTGTAGTGATCGCTGTATGAACCAACGGAATCGGGAGCCGCTCTCGAAGGAAGTTAGTATAGGTTTGTAAATCGCGGCGTCGTCTAATCTAATTCCACAAAAGTGTCAACGGACACTTTCGTCCGGAAAAAATAATAGAGACTTTATTATTAGCAACAGCTAGCCGTTGCTATTGAAAAGTGACAGATCATCGTTGTCAATATAGTGAAGCCACTTTTGTGATTTTACTTATAATCGAATAGCGAGAAAAAAAAGGGCTGAAAAAATGAGGGACTTTATGCTAATCTGGAATACGTTGGCGTGTCGGCGAAATTATTCGACCAACACCAACGCTAATTCTGAAAAACATGTCGAACAAAATGAGCTGACAATGTTTTCGAACAATGTACAAAAAAAGTCTTCGATAGTAGTGAATAGAGTCTTCAATAGAGCGCTACCAATTTATTCCGATGATGGCAGACGAACATGGTTGAAAAGTAAGTAATCGAAAATTAGTTTTACTTTTGAGAGAAGTATAAAAACATATAGCTATATTTTTTAAAACAATCAAAGTGTCATCCACAAAATTTTTAATTGTTTAAGTAATTGCAATTTAAATGCAGTTAAAAAATACATTTTTTATGTACTTGGTGATAAATAAAATATTCAATGTTTGAAACAAGTAAAAGTAAAGTTATTAATAAGTCGATGGCTTTTACGTTGAAACTTTCGTAAATATATGCCTTGGATTTGTTTCTAAATGTTGATTCGGAAAAAATTGTATATGATTTTTTATATTTAAAAGAAGTTGTTTTTTATATTAAAAAAAACTTTATGCGTAAAAGTTATTTTTTTAACACAGTGTAACACATGTACACGATACATAAAATTTTCCTTGAAAAGAGATATATTTATTTTTGTGTGATAAAATACATTCGAGTGATTATAGATATATAAATCTTAAAGCTTTGCAATAACTTTTTTTGTGAGAGTAAAGCACTTGAGAATATTTTAGATGCACGCTATGTGTTACTACGTCTCAATCCATTATAAATTTTCATTAATAGCATAAGGAATAGGAATAGGAACTAAACCTTTCTTCAATCATCATCATTCTAATCATCCTTTGCAATAATAGAAATCAGATATATATATTTAGCACACATAATAAAAGAGATATGCAAAAGAATCAAAAGATAGGCTAAACTAATAAAATTATTGTACTTAATTATAATTAATTGATCTTATCTAAATCTTATCGTTATCTAAATCTTCTTTTTTATAATTCAAATTTTTACGAATTTATACCTTATATGCTTTATCTTCCATATAAAGCAAGTATAAACGTTTGTAAAATGTCAAAGCGCAATTACAAAAAAAAGAAGTCGTCGAATGAAAAAAAACGTGCGTCTGCTGTTAATTTGAAGATAGTGCGGAAGATTTTCGGAGAAAGGTATGCGCGATCGTGCTTTTTTGCGAGGCAATATGTTCCGGCATATAATCGCAAAGAGCGATTACATGTGACCGTAGAAAAAAAACTGAGTAGTATCATGCATGTGAAAGAGATCTCGGTTCTGAAGCTCGAACAGCTCGCAAGGGTTCTGAGATGTGCATAGCTACGGCGAACAAACCGGTTTTAATGATACAGTTAGCGAAAATAAATTTAAAAAATGGTCTGGACCAAAAGTGCAATCGTGATGCATTTCAGTCAAATCGCTCTGCTTAGCTGAGTACAAAATATCAACTTCCCTTGGATTGCAACATTGAAAATTTCTCAAGAAAAATTTTTGCACAAATGTACATACTCGTATAATTGGTTAAATCACAATCACGTGCGGTATATAATTTCTATCTATACGCTGCAGTATTGTGTAATAACATCTTTTTGAAAAAACAGAAGAACGTGATTGAACAATTAATTAAATAATTTTATGGGATATATCAAAGACAATATGATTTTTTTCTCTATTCGAGCATATATATAATTGGTCTCAGAAATAGACGGCCAAAAAATAGTCGGCAAGAAAAAAGATAAGCAATCTTACAGATAGACAAACCTTGTGTAAAATCACAAGTTGATAGACACAAAAAGGAGCTCAAAATGTATTTTTAACAACACTTCATTTCTTTATAATTACGTCGTTTTAAAACAAAGCATTATAAAAATATATTAAACAAAAACTTGTAAATGTAAAAATATTACTAAAACTAATATTGACAAACCTATGCAACCGTTATCTTAAAAAGTTTACAGATAATACAAATACAGATATTACAAGTTTTATATTATATTTTTAAAAATAAAATATACATTATATTACAAAATATAGGTATGTTTTAAAAGTTTTTTTTTAATTGAATTATTATACAATTATATGAAACAATAAAATTATTTTTTGGAAGAAAATACTTTCTATTAATAGTGCACTAAAAACTTTCTAACAGATGAGATAATTTTATCTTATTCTATATTATGACACGAAAATCGATGATCCAAGGATTGCACTGATAATGATAAGATAGACTAATATGTACGTGCTTATGACTAATTAAAAATCAATTTGGTTCGTGACATTTCGTATTCGTGTATCGTCACGTTTTACATTATTTGTTTTTATGTTATTTTTTTTTTTAATTGAATTACAATTGACAGATGTATCAAAGTTGAAAATGGACACTCTGTTGTTTATAAATATCCGCTTAACGAATTATTTGACAAACAAATCACGTTTCAAGCTTCTTTACTTGTTGGAACACACGCATCGATGATAATCTCAACTGAATCTTATAAATCTTAATTATATTAAAAGGTAAAACACTAAATCTTAAAAATTCGATTTTTTCTAATAAAGAATAATATAAAAACTTGCAAAATTATAAATATATATTTTTAGTAATATATTTTATTAATATATATTTTTTTAAGATAAATAAATGAGAAAGAAAGAGAGAGAAAGTATATATGTATGTGTGTGTGTATATGTGTGTATTTTAAGAAAAAATAGTGCCGCATATTAAAAAATAGTTTAAATATAGCTCAAGACACTGAAATTTTATGTTTTTAGCGTATTACTATTATAGTTGCAATCTAATATAAAGGATCGAAACCTGTCAGTTTTTATGACATACACATGTCAATTATATTCTTTATACAGTAGTGCGTAGTAAAGACAATATATTATTACGCCCGTGAGTCGATTCTCAATTGATCTCGCAGTTTCGTTTTCGCACCGATACTTACAAGCGTCGGGATTGACAACACTTTTATTATAACAAGAACTCAATAACTTTTATTAATAACTCAGAACATGGAAACTAATACAGAACAAAAGAAATATTGCAAAAATGGTAGTCGTTGGAATAATAGATGCGTTCACAATATGACAGTCGTCGCGAGACTCGACAAGTTGGCGAATCTCCAAGAGATATCTCTTGTTGATATAAACAACACCCTTGACAACGCACTTGGAAACGGACATAACTTTGATAAGAATAAAATCCAAAGATGCAACAAAATATAAAGAATTTTATAAATAGAAAATACTGTCATCTCTTTTCAATCTTACATTTTGTGTGTGTGTGTGTGTGTGTGTTAATATTAGTCGGTCTACTTCAACAAATAGCTCCATTAAACGATGGAAATTTCTCTAAATCTAAAATTCATGATCACGCATACGCAAACACACTTGTGTTACTTTTCAATATCGAGTATATATTGAAACACAAATATTTGTGTTGCAGAAAAAATATATGTAACTTAAATAATAGCATTTCAAAAATAAAGTTATTTCATCAATGTTATAGTCATAATGATGCCTTTGAGCAAATCTCTCTTTTTTTTCTTTTTAAAATTTTTTTTTAATTTCAATCGACAAACAGAAATTATGTCGCAACAAAAATACTTCCACGCGGGAACACAAATTTATTTTGCGTATCAGCGATGCACCTTTATTGTTGTTCGAACAAAACGTTAATGAATTTAAAAAAAAAAAACAACTATGTGAACAAAATACTTATGCGCGTGCATTTTAGTGATCGTATTATCTCAGGATTTGACAAGTCTTCGAAAAGATACTATCAACCTGTCACGATATTATTATGAGAAAGTTGTTACATTGTTACAAAGAGATACTATTAATAAATATAAAATGTAGCGCAGTTTTTGAAAATAATTTTTTTTACTATAAAAAGCTACAGATTCATTTTTTAAATTATAATGCAAAATTTGGCAATTAAATTTACAACCAGCAAGTAAAACTTTGTTTTAGTGGAAATTTTGATAAAATTCATAAAATAGTATATTTTAAAAAGTGTATTTGTGTTTAAAAAAAAGTCAACTATAATATCACGTGTAACAGAGATTTTATTTTTCAGTATCTACTTTTACAAAACATCATGGATTATATCTTAGCGAATGATTAGAATGACGTATTACGTTTCTGCTGAAACCAAATAAAAGTGCTAATGTAAACGTAAACAGGAACGTCACACATTCGTTAAAAATTCGAGGCGCAGATATGCGATCCGCAAAAATAGACTCTCGAAAATAAAACATTCCATACGTAGACATATATCTTTTTTGCATTCATATCGCGCGCACGTTGTTCGTAACAAGTAACCATCCGACTATTACTGCCCACGCGCGAAGAATGTATCATCGTCGGCGTCTACGGAAGTTTCGCTCAATACGATCTGCTTTAACAGAACACAAGTCGTGAATGGACCCGGACAATTACCTGTCAGATTGCACACGCGATTTATATATATATATGTATAACAATGCACAACTCTGTACCTAAACTGCATAGGCATTTATTTAGACAATAGCTTTTTCTTATCTCTCTAATTATCACTTTTATGAGTTTTCACTCGTGCGCGCACATTCACATACATACGCAAGCATTTAAACGATACGTAACGTGTCTTTTAGAGTTCCGTGAAAACAATTTTTCTTGATTGAAAATAAACTAATTGTAAGACTAAAGATTTTTTATAAGTTACTTATATGTGGAAAATTAAATTAAAATCTTATAGATGAAAGTTATTTAAAATACTTTCAGATGTTTGTTGTCCCTATAAAAATCGAGTTCGAATTATTCAAATAATATTATATAATAATTCCTGTTTTTAGACTTTCTATATGCATGCAGTTGCTAAAAATGTATAAGAAATATTTTACGGAAAACTATTTTAAAATAGAAAGTACGAAATACGGCACTCGCACAAGTTTCTTATTTGATATGGACATTGTACATATGACAGGTGTTTTGTACTTGAAATTACAGTCAGATAAGAAAAAGTGACGGAAATAAATTTGATGACATATAAATGAGTTTTTATATATATGTATAGAGAAGCGATAAAAGTTCTTATTGCAATTAATGACATTGAAAAATTTTATATCCAAAAACAGGCCTATTCAAGGAACCAGTTTGTTACAAAGACAAACTCGATTTACATAGATATTTCCAGAACACCCCTCTCTCTCTCTCTCTCTCTCTCTCTCTCTCTCTCTCTCTCTTTCTCTCTTTCTTTCTCTTTTTTTCTCTCTTCTATCGAATCTATCGTAGATATCTATAATGTTCTCAGTATTCTGCATGTGAACCAGTTTGATGAGTCCATTTCATGTATTTTTACGAGTATTTTTGTTTCGATTCTAAACCTTTGCAACACAAAAAGAGATTTACAAAAGATAAAATACTTATCTGATAATAATATATAAATTATTTTACAGTATCTTTTATGCAATGAAGAATGTTCAATAAAAAGTAATGAATAAAAGACTAATTAAATTTACATTTAAATTGAATTTAAAAAACCAATATCAAAATTATAATTTTGTTCAATTAACTTATGTGTAATAAAATATTTTAACGGTTTAATTTTAGCTTCAAATTCTGATGCGACAAATACGCAGAAATAATTTCACTCACACGAATTTTATTACTGCGAGCTGACAAAATCGGCGATATAGAAACGAAAGAATTAGTATATTTTTAAAACGGTCTTTGAATGTCAATTATGCAAACGATTGCTTTCTCACGCAGTAATACTATTTGTGGATTTATTGACATTTATTTAACTGATCTGATAACCAAATCAAAAATGCTGTCACAAAAATACGATTGTATGAAACTCGCTCGTTTGACGGAGACATCGGATGCTGATGAGAAGGAGCACGGAAGAAACGGAACGCGGTCGGACTAGTTCGCAACGTTAATAAACGACACTTCGCCGCAAACCGCATAGATAAAATCAATTGTCCGGCAATAAAATCCGGGATTGTCAAATTGATTTTCCTTGCAAATGGTAAGACGTGTGAGGCAATCGTAGGTTAAAGTGCATGAGAGAAACTTTCTTCTTTAGATTACATTTAAGTGAAAAATTTTTGGAAAGAGTGAAACACTGAAGAAGTTATCGCTACAAAATCATTCTCTTGAAACAAGCTATTGTTTTTAATTAAAACATTTATTCTTTTTAGTTTTTTTATACGTACTATCACAACGTAATGCGCAAATCTAATTAGCAGCTGATAAAAGTTATTACTATATTTTGATTCTACATAGTTAAATGTGTAGTAAGTAATAATGAAATAATTAAATGTGTACATTTAATTATTAACATTACATTATTTACATTTAATTATTTATAATTGAATAACGCTATTGATACGGAGGAGCAAAGAAATTCCGTTGCATCAATATGACAGAATTCTGTTCTGACGCGGCTGTCAGCCGGAACTATTGCACGTAGTCCGTGCTAAGTGTAAAACAATATAGAGATATGCCGCAACTATATGCGCTTTCTATTTGATCATGTATTTGCAGTTTCGCCTCGATTACCGCCAGAAAATTATTGCAACATCATTACGTGTTACCAACGATCTTGCAATAGGCGAGCGCAAAATGGTCTTCCTACGACTTGGTCCACTATAAAAACACATTGGATACATATTATGCGCGGACATGCAGATGATACAACTTTTTAATTACGATTCACTCTCCCTTCAACACTTTCGCCTTTTTATTTTAATGTACATGGATTTTATCAATCTTTTTTGTCGGGAAAACTTCTTGCATACATATTTCTTTTACTTGTTGCTAACAAAAGCAAATGTGTTTGGAATTTTTTGCAAAATAGGAATCTTGAATACATGAATCACGTCAATGTATAACAATTTGAATCTTTACGACACTCCATTAAAATGAAAAATTAAAAAGCAATCTAGTTTGTGACCTGCATTTATATATATAAATAAACGACGTTTTAAGTCATTTGTGTGAGACATTGTGTATACGCAATAATGCGATACTCTTTGACCTATTATGATATAGAGCGATGTTTTTAATCGGTGTCCTTCGAGCGTGCCAGTCTGCGAATAAATCTCTTCTATTATGCTTCCGCGATACACATCGACATGCTCCTATGTGATTTATGGGTGAATTACTTAACGGTACAATAGCACGCATATAATCACACACACGCGCGTATGTCAGAGAGCGTTTTATGTATAATAAAAGAATCGTGCATTATGTTTATTCGATTATTACTAAAGATTCTAAACAAAATGTCGCCATATTCGCGTCTATAACAAAAAAGAACTATATAAAGATAAAAAGATATGTATAAAGCTATGGTTATAATAGCTGCGTGATTTTTTTGTAATAACAATTACAATTTTTTTTTTTTCTGTACGAATGTTTATTGACGCCAATCTATCTATCTATTTTACCATAATATATGTTGATGTACCAATAAAACGTGCAAATATATATATTATGGTATTACGCACTACTATTTGCATATGTATGATTTATTATTAGCCACGAGATTTAATTTAACACGAAAATTTGGTTACTCATTTTGCGACTACTCATTGTCAGTACTACTAACTCTGTTTTGTTCAAGTGTTTTTATAAAAATTATTTAACTTTTGAGAATTTTATAACGATATACTGAATGATCGTTCCTAATACATAATGATTAAAACAGTGCAAAGAAGATTTGCTCTAATTAAATAAGAAATCCAAGGTTTTACATATTTTAGCTTCAAATCGAGAAAGTAAATGATACACAATGCGCACAATTCTTAGTGAAACTGACGGCTATAAATTGTACTGCGCCGAGAAATTGCATAGTATGCTTACCTTGAGACACAATCTAACGCATATAAAATCCACGCAATGTATCCACAAACGTTAGACAAATAGTTAAATATAACTGACAGAAAAATCATTGGAACATACTTCTTTAGAATTGTTATTGCTTTAAAAAATAATTCTTTTTTGTAAATTTTTATCTTAATTTTGGTGTAATTTTCACAATCGTGGAGTGATTGATAAATATTTGAAACGATAGCATTAAATACCGATATTAGGTGTGACTCATATTGTCGTTGACAAGTTTCATTCTTCAAAAGAACAAATATCAAATGCTGGCTTGTTCATCGCACATAGTGTTTGTATTGACAGCTTGTCGAAGTATAGTCATTTACGGCATCTATGACTTTAGTGCTCAAACTTTTTTTCTATTGAGCCATTTTTGCCGACTCAAGAAATAAATGGAAATCACATGGAGTTATATTTGGCGAATAAAATAGATAAGATAGTAATTTGAAATCCAACTCGTAAATTTTAGTCGTTACAACAATTAAAGTGTGAGCTGATGCATTGTCAAGAATCATTGAGAGCGTTTAGTTTTTGGCAAGCGTCGTTTCAGATACCTACATATCAATCGTATCTCTCATATTTTCTTTCGGCTATATAAGTTCTTTAAAATTAAATATACAATATATAGTACATACATATATATATATATATTACTTAAAAAATAATTACTTAACTTAAAATAGAAAATATATTACAATATCACATAAATATATAATATATATAATATATACAAAGGGATTTTAGAATAATAATTTTAGATAAAAAAGTAATATTAATAATTTAATATAATTTTAAGAGTAAAAGCAACATGTACTATATTAGTGATCCTCTTGACTGCAAGACGCGTCAAGTTTTTTTACGCTTATCTTGCAATTTCAATGCAGATTTTTTACAATTATGCGCGCTTGATTAACTTTTTTGTTTTGTTTTTGCAGATACTTTTAGACTGATGACTTTAGGCTTGCTTGGCCTCTCATTCGGTTGTTTTTTTCTGTTGTGCCACCCTTACGAGATTCTTTACAAGTGGAAAGTGAAATTCAGCGAAGGCGGCGAGATTTTCGAAATATGGCGAACTCCTAACGTCGATCTTTACTTGAAAGTTTATCTATTTAACATTACAAATCGCGATGAATACTTAGACGGCCGAGAAAGCAAACTGCGTTTCCAAGAAGTTGGTCCCTACGTATACAAGTAAGAATTAAATATTTCAATAAAATTTCAAACAGCGAGTTTCTCATTTAAATAATCTAAATTATTACTAAGCTGGGTGTATTTTGTTAATGCTAAGTTAAAAGCACGTTGTAAAATTATGTCTTTCCACAAATCAAATAATTTTGCAAATTAGAATTATGTTTTTAAGCAGAATATATCTAATTATCCTCGGTTTGAATCCTGTGGTTTGATGTAGGTGACTATTACATGACTATTACACGATTATATAAGCTTGAATAATTTTCTAGAAAAAAAAACGAAATCTCAATTATAATCGTTGATATTTTGCGAAACATCGCGAAGGCCTCTAGAAAACTAAATAGATCGAATGCAATTAATCGTGTAGAACACTCTGGAAAACCCCAAGAAAATGAAAATTATATGTTCTTGTTTATACAAAACACTAATTGCAGAAAAAAGTGGAGATTACGCGGTTAAACTGATATTTAACAGTGGAAGGAAGCAGAAAATCACATCTTGCGTGTGATAATCATAAAGTTATAGAAAAATACAGAAAGAAGTAAGATACAGAAGAGTAAGACAGAAATATTTTGTTTACGCGCGCGATTATCACATTCGATCTTTTGAAATATCTGCCAATTAGACTCTTATCGCTTGTTGCATTTAAACAAAGCAAATTTGCATTTTATTCCTTTGTCTTTTTTTTTGTCAAAAATTTGTCAACAGTTTGAATATTTTTCGACATATCATTTTTTATTTATATTTTTTTCGTATCTTCTTTTTCTAAATAGTATTAAATGGTTTTTTTTCTTTATTTTATCATTTTCTGCTATATAAGCTTTCTTCTATATAAGCTAACAAAGAGATGATATATAATATTTTAATCAAACTATTGTTATTAATAAGTTTTTGCCATTTTTCGGGAAGTAGTTTGATGTCGTGCCGATGAAAAATGACTTATTTTTTGAGACCTTTCTAGTCTAATTCCAACAACGTCTCTGTAGTCGCAACATGTGGCCTGGCATTGTCGTGCGAAGCAAGGCGATTTTGCGTTGATTCGTCGATATATAAAGATATATATATAAAGATTGTTACGTGTGGTGTATCTTTTTCTGTTTCAGGGAAAGATTCGAGCATTCGAATGTAAGTTTTAATGACAACGGTACATTATCAACAATACCGCTGCATCCATTAACGTATGTGCCAGAAATGAGCAACGGCACAGAAGAGGATCTGCTAATTCTACCGAACATCGCGTTGTTTGTAAGTAAGAGAAACATTCTTTACTTATAAATGAGGCATAAATTATCTTATTGTATAAATGGGACACAATTAACGTATCACGCACGTTTATTCTTATAAATGAGAACGTTTACACAAAAGCAGACCCCGTTGCTGACATTAAGAAATATAAGTCGATTTAGCTACTGAAAGCAAAATAATGATAAGAAAAGCAATGGATACTGGTTTCATTTCATTTTATTATCATTTTTATTGTGCGTTTAATTTAATTAATTCAAAAGAAATGTGATTAATATACTTAGTGCTAATACCTATAAGATAAAATAAAATGATACATAGGAAGATGGAAAGATAAAATTACACTTTTTTTGGCAAGAACTCAAGAATGAAATAAAAGAAGTAAACGAAGCAATAAAAAAGAAGTAAACGTAGAAAGCAATAAATACATTAAAAAATTATGTAGAGTTTCTTAATCACAGCGATCTCTATAAGTAATTACTAGAATTTTGATAATTTACAATCACAAAAAAACAAAAACCAATAAAAAGCTACGTTTTATAGTTTTGAACGATATATATGTAAATCAGGATGTACTATATACTAACAGCAAAATAATTGCCAGCGATTAAATATTATTGCACTGATTAAGGAAAAGTCAAATAAAATTTTTAATATAATCATCACGCAGAATTTGCAGAACATCTTCAAAAAAAAGTGTTTTCATCATCAAGAATGCAGTATAATTAAATGAAGGACATGGCTCGTATATTATTCGGGACATGTTCAAGCTATATTGCTCTCTCTTATTTATTTTTCTTTCTTTTTTTTTTTTTTTTTTTTTTATCGTGACATGACAAAATAACATCAGAATATATTATACACATATTACAGAAATAGAAATATGAACCATGATACTGTATCAGGTTGCTCTTAAAGCCCTGATAAAGTAAACCGAAATTATCACAAAACATCGGTATAAAAATGACGCTAATGCGGTTTAAATCCAAAAATCATCTTCGAATGTTAATATAACACACCGCAAAAGCATCAAATATCAGAATACGTCTATTGTTCATATTAACAAAACTGATTGACCGTATAAATTAAATAACGCATTCTGCAAATGAATGATACAGCAAATGTGACACACATTCTTGTATATTATCTCTCAAGAATTTTCCGATCAATGTTTAAAACCAGATAATCCCATAAAAAACGACTTTGCAACTATATACCTTGAGCTATGATTAGAACTTAATTAGAATTACTTACGTCAAGATAATATCTACCTGCTTCCTTTCCGCTCGTTTGCGTAAATAAACGTAAAAACTCACTCATTAATGCTATTGCAAAACTTCCCACCGCAGATGATGGAAGAATCCATGATTCCGCATATTATGTCGTAAAATCACAATTATATTTATTAGAAGAATTTGTCTTGGAAAATAATCGCAACTATTATGTAAAACTGAATTTGTTTCCATCGCATTGCTACAGAGAAATATTGATATAACTCACGTTCTATATAAATATTTTATTCTGTAATATACTATAAACAAATCAAATATGTTGATTCAGGTAAATATTCTCATAAAATCAACCTCTTCAAAAATTAATAATCTTGACATAAATTGTGTACCTATTTTTCGTAATATGTATAATTTATTTGTTTTTATTTGCAAAACAACCTTTTCAAAAATTAATTCTTCGTATTTACATATAAGTGAGTTAAATTTCTAGTTTTATTTTTGTTTATTAAATAGTTTAATTTTAAAAGTAATAAACAAGTATTAATACTTATATAAAACAAACATCGAGAATTTTATTGTACTTTACATATGTATAGATATGTATGTCTAATTATGTAAGTATAATTATTGTTTTTACTTATATTATCAGTGAAGTCAATGACTCTAGGCAACTATTAGGAAGGAAAACATCTGAAGATTGCAAACTTATTCTTTCCTTTGTTAAAGCGTATTGATGTGACACTTAATTTGACATAAAGAGCGGTATTATACATTAGAATGACAATGTTAATAAGTAGATATACCTATTAACACTTACAATGCATATCAACCGGAACAGTACAATTCATCGCATAACCAGAATATATGTAGTTTACAACTTTTTTTTACACCCGAAAACTTAAACAATATGAAATTAGTAACTTAAATAAAAACATAAATATTTTTACTTCTTGACTATTCAATTATTATACATCCAATTTATTTTTGATTTGTGCTTGTGTTTTTGAGAAGTAACTACTTACTTTTGCATAATACTATCTGTTTGTGCGTTTGCAACCGATAATAAAGTAGCTAATTGCTTAATGAAGATAACTTTCTCATTTGTTTTCACAATAATGAGCACAAGAAATAGGCAAAAGCGGCGAAAAAATTTTGATTTTTTTACCAGTTGCAGGCAAAAAAAGATTGTTTTCTCGATTAAAAAAAAATAAATAAAACATATTTAGAATCAAAATTATTACAAAAACGGCTTGGACTATCAATAATATTTGAAATATTTGATATTTACTGTAAGTTAAATATGGATAAAATAATAAATCATTTTGCCAGTTTTGAAGTCCAAAACGTAATATTTTAATTTTTTTTTTAACATAATGTAAATAATATATATAATGTAAAAAATAATATATATAATAATATACACATATAATGTGATAATATAATGTAAATAATATATTATTGTTAACCAATATTATGCAAAGTACAAACACAATTATTTTTTTAAATATTTATTTTGAGTAAATGTTAATGTAAGATAAAAGAGAACCTTGTTAATTAATTAATTTACAGCAAATTAGTATCATTCGATAACTTTATGATATAAATTATTTTGTGTCTGCGCGTAAAATAGCGCTGCAATTTAGATTTTGCATAGGAAGTTCAAACAATCGCCATTACTGTTGAGATCAAATAATACAATGTTAACAACAGTTATTATTATATTATTATTTATTTTAACAGACTCAATTGTGTATGTATTTTGTTAGAGAAAATACGAACGAACAATTACATTCTCATTTTTTTTTCTTTTATCTCTGATTGCAGAGTATCACAAACGTGATGAAAGATGCCTCGTATATTTCGATGTGGGGGCTCAATGTATTAATCCGCCAAACGGACAGTCGTCCTCTGGTTCAAATGACTGCTCACGAATTCATGTTTAGTTATGAATCAACTCTTGTTACTCTCGGCAATCATATAATGCCCTCCTGGATCAAATTCGATAAGCTGGGTTTAATCGACAGGGTAAGAGATCTCAAATCGAATCTAATACATAATAGATACGTGAGATAAATAAAACCGACATTTAATATGATGTATGATGTATGTTGAAGTTATAATCGATGTGACGGTTTTAAGTTCTCATATTGATATCGTAAGAGTATTCGAAATGTATAATCCGTTCATTTCGACAGATGTATGATTTTGATGGGGACTTTGAAACCATTTTCACGGGAGAAACCGATGTTCGAAAGACGGGCTTGATCGATAAGTATAACGGAGACGTGAACTTACCGCAATGGACTGGTAAATGCGCAAACGTGCATGGTGCAAGTGACGCCGTTAAGTTTCCAAGTTACATCCAGCCGAATGATACGCTCCTTTTTTTTCGCAAGAGCCTCTGTCGAAGCGAACGAATGGTAATTTTTGATTATTGTAGTTATATTGACCTTAAACAAAATTTTTTCAAGTTATGTGTTCTATGCACATGTGTTCTATGCACATGTGTTCTATGCACAAAACATCTTGTTATTAATTTTCATCTTTTTTGCGCTCTTCATATACTTAATGTTTTTATGTAAACGGTGTATCTCTTGAGCAACTCGGTATGCATCGCGATCGTTACTAAAAAAAAAATTGATCACTTTTTAAGCTTACAACGTTAAAAAAAATTTCTTACTATTTAATTTAAATCAATCTTTAATTGAAATTTTTGCAAAACAATCCAAATTGGATTGGCACGCTTTATCTAAAAGATTATTGAAATTTTTATAATTTTAATGAGTAAAAAAGATTGAAATATCAAAACTAGCTCATTATATATACGTATAAAATATTTCTAATTCTTCCACAATTTCTGTATTATCCTGCGTGTATATATGAAATGTTACTAATAATAATAAATTTAAAGAAATAATTTATAATTTTAATTTTGAAGTATTTAGAAGTACAAAAATTCTCTTCCGCGTTATTTTTTTTTTTTTTTTTTTTTTTTTTTTTTTACTATAAAGGGTATTCACGCATACGAGTACACGTTTTTGGAGAATGAATTGGATAACGGAGCAGTAAATCCAGAAAATAAATGTTTTTGTCGTAAAGGATTCTGTTTAAAGCCCGGCTTGATCGACGTGACTGATTGTTACTACGGTAAGACAGATAAAAATAGTCTTATTGAAACGTTAAGATATTACGACACATTAAAATTTAAAAGCAATACTATTAGCGATCAAATTAGTATATTTATGAAAGACGACGTATAAGTATCCGATACACACAGATAGCGATAATATTACATTTCTATTTGTCGTTGACAAGTTTCATCCTTCAAAAAAACAACTGTTGACTGATCATTATTGCATGTGTGACAGTTTGCCAAAGTATAGTCATTTATGGTATTGATGATTGCATTCTTGTTCAAAAATTTCTTTTTATCACGCTTTTGACATTTTTTTCCTGAAGAAAGAAGCTTGTCAATAACAATGCGATGCTATTATCGCTACGCATAGTTTCGGATACTTATCATTTTCTCCATGTAACTATATCTATATGTATACTCTGTTTTTCATATGTACAATTCCGTTCTAGATCAAATTATTAATATTATTCTTGATATATACTTCCATTACGTAACTTACTTACAAAGTTATAGTTCACTTTGTTTTATCTATTTTGATGACACGTGTATCAACACTTATAAAAGAAAACGTATCTTTTAATCTGCATCACAAAGTCAACTATTTTTACGGTATATATTAGGCATTCGTTGCGATCAGTCTAATATTTCTATATCCGTACAGTTGCAAGATTTCGACTGCTTTAGTCGTATTATAAGAAAAATCATTAGTTTCGATTCAAGACGCGTATAAGAACTAGGAAAAAACTACATTTGTGTTAAAACGTTATGCAACTCAATTAACAATGATTTATATAGTTGGCGTATTTTTTTACGTTTATTTGCTCTCATAAGTGAATCTGGAATGTTTGGCGTTGAGATTAATGCGATACAGCACAAATGCAGACAATGATTTTCTATCTTGTTGATTACGCACCTGCATCGATAAAATTGCGACGAGTGTTCGAATAGCAACGGACAAGTAATGTTAACGATAATGTTATATGTATGTCATACCGATATTACATCGCATTTATATCACAACAACCGAGAAGCAATTTGTTTGCTGAATAATGAGTAACACTGTGCAGTTTCGCAAGGATCATAATGTTGTCACATCTCACAGTGTAATCTAGCAACTTTATTGTCGTGAATTTTTTCTCCGTGTTGTCGTTATCAAGTTTATTGTCGATTGACTGAAAAGCAAAAAACTAATAAAAAATAAAAATTTTATTGAATTTATTTTAGAATGTGTGTTGTATATTGTTATTGTAATATAAAATAACGATTAAGTATGTTGTGGCATTTATTAAAACTTTGAATCTTAAAGTCTTACAAGTGCAAATTTTTTCTGATTTTTTATAGGATTTCCAATTGCTCTGTCATATCCTCACTTTTATCAAACCGATCCGTCGATATTGGAAGCTGTCGAAGGACTTAATCCTAAAAAAGAATTACACGAATCTTATTTCTTCATTAATCCACAATCTGGGCTGCCTGTGGATCTAGCATTTCGTTTCCAGATCAACATGGCCCTACAAAATATCGCGCATATGGCTAGAGTAGAGAAGTTCGCAGATCTCACGCTCCCATTGCTGTGGTTCGAAATCGTAAGTATTGAAGCACTAAAAGAAATAGTAATGTACTTTCATCTGTCTAATAATGTTCGAAAATAAAGAAACAACACAGTAAAGTATTAAGTTTTAAAGGTATTTCTATTATTTTGTTCGGATTTGTTGATCACCGAATGAACTAAAAGTGGTTTGCTCTTGTTTAAACGCAAATAATTAATCAACAGCTGTTCTTCATAAACTTAACAATATAATAATCAAAAACTATCTTTCTTTTTAGGGAATGTACGAACTACCGTCCGCAATAAATTTCCGTTTCTGGTTTTACTTGAATTTCTTGCCGATCGGAGAGGAAGTGTTAACGTACCTGTTGTTCCTGTCTGGTGTGATACTGCTCGTATGGAGCGTCGTGAGATTACTGTCCTCTCAGGTTAAGAGATCGCAGACGGAGTGGATAGAAACAGAAATGAAAAGGAAACGACAACGAGCGCAGCAGGACAAATCAGCCGACAGAAAAGCAAAAGAAGCAGATGCGTACAGTTCGCTTCTGGTTTTCGGCAATGTGTCGTGAAGAACGATGTAAATAAATCACCGTTCCAGATTTAAGTTTTAAGGAAGACATATTAAAACATTATTTCTTTCTTCATTAATCTTTTATATTTCTGTGTAATCTGCTAAAGCACGAACCCCGAAGATCATCCAAGTGCTAGATAGTCTTTTGTAATTAAGACACGTTAAAATCATATCATCTCTTTTCTTTGAAAAACAGTAGATTTTGTATTAAGACAACGAAATGAGATATATAAGATCCCAAAAACACAGCCGATGTTGCTCCAAGAAACTGCATCTATTTTTCCTTTTTCTTATTTTCAACTATAATTTATTATACTGCATTAGTAGCAACGTGACAAGTTGTACAGCGCAAATGTGAAGAAAAAATGTGTGTATTACATATATTGCTATATTTAATGCAACATATATTTGAGTAATCAAATACGTACGAATCACACAATATCAGGGTATTAAAAGTTAAAGAAATTTCGATTAATCTCGATTTAACTTAATGCATATTTTTTTATTTTTATGATGTCTTTGTATATTTCACACATTTTGTGAATAATTACTAAACAATATATCAGCAACATACCATTTAATTTTCTCGGCTATTCTTTAGCACTCATTATTTAAACGCTAGTAAATAATTGTTTTTAGTAAATTATAACTATAGTAACTGTATTCACTTTTTTTCAGAAGTTTTCATTTAAAAATTATTATTATGATAGTTACAAGTTTTATGAAAACAATTTTTTTTATCTGTTTTCTAGTAAAATTCTGGCAACGTGTGTTAATGAGATTTTTCGTATGCTACATATTTTATGTAAATATGTAAATAGTGTTTTTTTAGATATTGTAGTTAAAATAATAATACACAATGTGAATGATAAACAATCTATCAAAAATAAATTATATAGAATGACGCACACAAATAAGGATATTTATAAAAGAGAATATCAGATTCTTTTATATCATGTCATATTTTTTCCATGACTCAAAACAACTTTGCGCATTATTTTAGAATAGAAAGTGAATAATTTAAAACTTAAAAGTAGGCCATATACATATGTATAAAAAACTAAAAATATAAATTATATCTACGGCAAATATATCAAAAAAATTTTTATAAAAAATTATTAATTAAACTATTAATTTTTAGGATTATTTCGTAACTTATAAACTTATCTCTCTAGACAAATTACAATATGTGAGAAATACAATATGTTTCTCACTAAAATATCTTGCCTTTTATTTATACAAATTTTTAAAATATAAATGTGTAATATTATTTGTGATTAATAACATATGTCTACTATTACATATGCTTAATGTTTAGAATGTTATTATTTAGAAATAACAGTAGCTTTCTGCGGTGAAAAACAATCTACGTAGATATATGGAAAAAATAAATATTCACATCTTTGTAAGAAATACTGTTGTCTATAAATGTTTGAATGTTATAAATAGTAATATAAATTATATTTACACCTTTATTGCGATTTTATGTAACTTTGTACTCGAAAAACATAATAAGTTGGATTTTTACACAAAAGTTTGTGTTTGAATGTTGTAGGTAGTAACGTAAATATAAAAAACTACAACTTTCTAAACTTTTTTAGTCTACACACGTAAACAGTTGTATTTTTACGTAAAACTTATTGTAAATGAATAGAAATACCTACGATAAACTACAAAGTTTTACTAAACTAAATAAAGTTTAAATACATAGAAACATGAATGTGCCGACTGTTATTTAATAAACTATAATGTAAAAATATGATGTATTTTTCTTCAACACTAAAACATATTTTTTAAATTATATAAATTCATGCCTCTCTCTCTCTCTCTCTCT
>QVOB01026229.1:0-11899 GCA_014839585.1 Pseudomyrmex concolor
AAAAAAAAAAAAAAAAAAAAAAAAAATTGGAAAAATCGTCGCGCGACTTTTGAACTGTTCTTTTTCTGTATTTCAAACGCGCCAATTTGCGTGAGAGACAAATTTCAAAAGTGAATAATCTCGTAAAAAAAAAAAAAAAAAAACGAGAGCGAACGAGACATCATGGGGATGTAACCCGTTTTGCGACGAGAGTCGCAAGACATATCGGTTACAAATTGAACACGCTAATTTACACATAGCATTCAGCGCCTCCGTCGGCGTAACCTCCCCCATCTCGTTTTCCCTTCGGGCGGTTATCACCGCCTGTAGTTATTGCTGTAGTCGTCGTCGCTGCTGGACGTGCTGCTTATTAACCCGCCCAAGTTTGCGAACGCCGAGCAACTGCAACGGCTAACAAGGTGAACAATGTTTGGCAATTATCTCGGTTAAATGATCCTCTTGAGATGCGCGGCTGCGGCATCCTCTGCCGCGCAGCTCTCTGTGAGATCGTCTAACTACATTACCCCAAAATATTTCGCGACGAGCAGCGATACGAGGTATCGCGGGCGGGCGAAGAGCCTACGAAGAGCGTTTCCCGCGATCTTCTCCTCGTTGAGAGATGCGCGCGCGAAAATCGACGGCAAAGTTCGAGACAAATAAAATCTCAAGTAATTTATTTGTCACGTTTGAACTATTTTGTGTCCAACAATTTTTTTATATTACACATTTAAAAAATTTTCACGCGTCGCCTTTTGTTTCAATTCTCGATTTAAAAGCGTCTCTCTCTCTCTCTCTCTCGCGAGCGTTTTGCGCGCATGAGTACGACGTTCTTGTCTCTTTGTGCTGTTTTATTATGCGCATTTTGCATTCTTATGGCGCATTCGAGACAATGGGTTCGCTCACCCTCAAGTGTTGCGGAAAATCAGCGTTCGTGTTCGTCGAAGCGCGAACCTTTATAGATTGTTGCCCCACCCTCCGCGTCTCCATGTTGCTCCGCGTCTCGAGTTAACTATTCGTTAGCGTGACCGGCGGAAACATTAAGTTACGTAAGAAATTACGGTAATAATCATAGTGTAAATAACGATCGCGCTTGCGTATAATATCGCGCGGCGTTAAGTCGCGCAACGCTCACTCCCTCTCTCTCTCTCTCTCTCTTTCTCGCTGGGGTTTTGAAAGGAATTTTTTTTAGCGCGCGAACTATCTTCCAGAGAGTCCCGAATTGAATTCAAAAGAGTTTCTACAAATAAAACAACAATTCGGTTTGATTCTCGACGTCGCAAAAATTTATCATCTCTCGTCGATAAATTATTTTCGCGCACAGTCTGCGGACAATCGAAAATCGAGCGCGTCATCGAAATCGGATCGGAGCGCGTTCATGTTTGATCGAATCGCGCGGACCTGTCGCGCTTTTTTGAGTACTGAAATTTTTTTAGGTTACTAAAATAAAACGGGCAGTTGTCCGTAACAACAATGAGAAAGATCAGCGAGCTGTCGACGAGAAAAAAAAAAAAAGGTCAAAGACCGCGCTCGGTGGTCAAAATTACACGGTTTTCGGATCTCTGAGATTTGAGATGGGAAAAAACGACGAAAGTTATCGAGATTATCGGATTCGTTTACTTTGCGGAGGCTCTCTCGATCGCTCATCTTCTCCCTCCTCGTCGTGTACACGACGAGGTCTGATCGGCGCGGTCTGCATGCGCGTTTTCTTTTGCCGGCGCGTAATATGCACCCGCGTAATTACGCGAATTATACCGCGTATCGACTTTCATATCGGCAAACGCGTGCGGTCTCTTCTCTCGCGCTCTCTCGTTCGCGTTTTTTCGCGACTCCGAGAGAGAAAGAGAGAGAGAGATATGCGCAGCAACGATCTTATGCAAATCGATTAACGGTGCATCCACGCACTCGTTTCTGCCCGCTTCTTCTTCGACGTACGCCGATATTGGCTGATAAATATTCACGGAGTTTCTTTCTCTCTTAATCTGGGCCCGTTCTTCTCTCTCTCTCTCTCTCTCTTTCTCTTCTTTCGTGCCGCAGATACACATCGCCGCTGAAGGATCGTTAAAATAATGAACTTCTTAATACGACGAAATTCTTCTCGTCGCGCCGACGACGTTCCCGTGATCTTCTCGTTCTTGAGGCGATTCTTTCCCGCAAAATACCAGAGGCTACCGTTTGACGAAATTGCGCGATGCCGTTACGTGTCTCGGAAATCCGCGATAAATTTATTTCCGAGGATATAGGTTCCGAAATGCGCGGTTTGCGCCGCGTTGTTGTTTCGAGCGCGTAAAATTCGACGCGTTATCTGCGTCTTCGCGCATATATTTTCCCCCGTTTTCGTAACAGTTTAAAAAATTCTGTTTGTTAAAACATTTCGGAGATTTGAAATTTCATCTTTGCGCGTCTGAAAATGCGACGAGGATCGCCGCGCGCGAAGAAGCTTTTTGAGATTCTTCATCAATCACGGGGATCGGTTCGAGACCGTCGTCGTCTCGTTTAAAAAAGACCGTCGTCGCGCGAAAAACCAAACAAGGGATCTTCGCGGGATCCCTACCGGTGAATTCACCGCGCGAATCGTGATCCGAATCGACGATTCGAATCGAGAGGTGGCAGTCGCTTTGTCGTGTTCCCGACGTGGGTTTTTTTCTTTTCCTCTTTTTTTTTTTTTTTTTTTTTTTTTTTAGAGAGAGAGACGAGAGCGAAGGAAGAAGAGGGAGACGGAAACCGGTTGTTAGCCTCGCGCGGCTGTTTTCTCGGCAAACCCGGCGAGAGAAGCGAAGAAACGCTACACGCTCGATTGACGGCTTCTAGCCGATTTGCCGAGTTAGCTTCTGAAAACGAGGAGGAGAGTTCCGATATTCTCGCGAACGCGGAGGAGAGGAGAAGGAGGAGAGAAAGAGAGGAAATAACTTCTTCTCCCTCCTGGGTTTTTGTTGCTCGCCGTCTCTCTCATTCCTCTGCCGTCTTTCATCCTCGGATTTCTCCTCCGTTGTTGCGCTCGCGTTGTTGCATCGAAAACTGTAAGTCGACGCCGTGGGATAATGTTTCTCTTTACGAAGTCGGGAGAAATCAGCTGTTCAATCTGACGACGCTCCGGGGCGAAGAAATTGGGGAAAGAGGGAGGAGGGGGAGAAGAGAACGACTTGATTGCTTCGCGGACTCTGTGACGAATCGCGAAATTGCCCGATTATTCGGACAAAAAGAGATTTTTGCAAAATTGATGCCACGATGTTATCCGATTCGAGAAGTAAAGTTCAGTTAATGTTTTGTAATTAAAAAGAATCAAAAAAAAAAAAAAAAAAAAAATATTTAGTTACTACAAGGAACATAAGTTGATTCCCGGGACTAACACGTCTTGAAGTTTTCCAACAGTTTGTGTCAACACCTCTTCATCCTTGTGCTGCCTCCATCCTCGATTCTCATCTTCATGCTTCCTTGACACTGCCCTCTCGACGATTTTCCTGCTTCTTCGTCACGCTCTCGAGCTCCTCCGCTCGCTAAGTCATCGTCGTTCGTGTTTGTCTGAACACACAAACGGGAGGGAAGAGAAAGAGAGAGAGAAAGAGAGAAGGCCTTGCGCGCTTCCTTCGCCTACCTCTGCCGCGTCTCGAGAGCTTATTACCGCGGCAATGTCTCTGCGGTTTTTGGCGGGAGGATTGCATTATTTGTCATTAAAACCATATTAACTCCAGCCCCGTGCGCGCGCGCGCACACACGCGATAGACGACGCTGATGCAATTACACGCGCGAACCGCGCGAGAGGATTCGATATTAATTCCCGCGTCTCCCGTTCCAATTTCGAAACCCACCTCGCCGATTATTTCGGCGACACGGCGATTATATATTCCGGCTTTAACCTTAACATATTTCGAGTCGATTTCGCGCGCACATGAGAGGAGACGAAATTACACGTCGCGAATATAATAATGTATTCCGCGACGCGATTTCCAAATCGCACAACGGCATTTGTGTTGTACTCATCTTTTAGTACGTATTTATATATATATCTATTTTACATGTATATGTACATATCTGTACCATATAAAATATATAGTATAAATATCTACTGTATTATATGCAAAAAATATATAATATATAAAAATAAACAAAACATAACAGAGAAATTATTATTTTAGAAATACAATATTAATTAATATTACACTTATTTGTTATATTATTATATATGTCTGTACTATATGAAATATATAATGAAACTAAAAATATATAAATATGTAATATAAATACTTTAGTAGATAAACCGCCAAAAAAATGGATATACACGCATATATTTTTGGAGCGGCGTTTCTTCTTTGAAAATATATTAAAAACAACAAAGCGCAAATAATCTGAAAATTCTCTGAATAATTTTGGCCACTTGTGATGCGCAATTAATATTTGCAGCAGCATTTGAGAATCTTATTCGTTCGCAAAACTCAATCTCACGATGTTAAGTACACGTTTATGACTTTGTACATTCCCTTACCGCTAGGAAAAAGTTCAAAGCGCGGTCGTAAACCTGAAAGACTGTAACGCCTAGAACTTTTATATAAATGTTCAGTCCACACGCGTCCACAGCCGCGCGCTCGCGTTGTCTCGAAAGTAAATAGCGCGCGCATTACATTACGCGGCTCGTAAGTTTCGCGCTCGTGTGCGGTTAGTAATTTTCATTTTACGTACGGCGCTCTCGTTTTCTACGAATATAATACGGTTAATGCCTCTTCCTCTTTCTCTCTCTTCCCTCCGAGAGTTCGTTCCTTAGACAGCGCGAGATCGGGCGCTCTCTTATTCTCGAGGAGCATTCAATTATTGACTTCAATTCGGAGTCGGCGCATTAGCATAGCTCTGAATTATTCATGGCCGAACGGTTAATCCCGCAGTATGTAAATTAATCCCTCTAATTGCGAGCGACAATACGGCGGCGAGCGATGTAACCCTGAAACGCTCCGCGCGCGCGCGGATCCGATTTATATGTATAATATATTCTCAATTTACTTTAACGAGACATACCGCGCGGCATCATTTTCCCCGCGCAAATTATTTTCCCGCTCGTTATATCGTCCAAGTTATTTGGACGAGTGGTTGTTCCGTGTGTCCCACGCGAAAAAGAAAAACGGGGCATTTCGTCGGATCGTGTTACCATCGCGTCTCTCGGCGATTTATGGCGACCACGTATAATATAACGAGAGACACTACGTTGAATATTTATCCCGGAGAGTTTTGTTTTTTGTTTCAATTCGCGCGAATAGGTGGAATCGTTTGTTTTTTTTTTTCGCGGATCCTCTTCTCACGTGCGAAAAATCTTTACGAGAAAATTATCTCGTTTCAATTTATACCGCGCGGCCTAACGAAGCAATCTCGCCTAATTACCGCGCGGTTTTCGCTAATCGTGCGGATCTCGTTCTCAGAAGTGCAAATTCGCTCTTCGAATGAGTCGCGACGATAGCCTCATCCATCCCCCTCCCGGCTAGACTGTTATATTCTCACAATTCTTTTCTCCGCGGATCTCGGAGGCAATTCGTCCGCGAATGTATTTTCCGCGCGACGACGCGGGAAGAAGACCGAGTAGGTTCACATTGATCGTGAAAAAAAAACATTTTATTGAGAGACTCGACGAGAAAGAGAGAGATTCTTGGTCGCGAATTGCTAATTGAAGAGCTCGCGGAAGTGGCTCGCGTTGTGGATTTCTATCCCTTTACTTCGTTTTCCCCGCTGGGGATGCGCCCAGAATGGGCGCATCCAACCATCGGTTGTGTGCGCCGCGCCGCATCACATCGGTCGTCGTTGATACGCAATTCGCGTTCTCGTTGCGCGCGCGTGTTATTGTGTGTGTTGCGTGTTTTTTTTTTCCTCTCCCCTTTCGCCAAGAATTAAAAAGGAGAACGCTCTCGGGAAAATCGCATTGTTTCGTTCCTCTCTTCCGGGGATCTGCCAATATTTTCCGCGCGATTCCTCTCCCCCTCCTTCTCTCTCTCCTCGCGCGATTCTCTTCCACCGCCCTCTTCTCGAGTTCTCCCCCTTTTCGTCTCCACCCTCGCCCTATTGCGCGTTCTCTCGCGAAAAGCTTCAAGTGCGTTTATTATTTTTATCCCCGTTTCCGTCCCCTCCGCGCGCCACGGCGTTTACTTCGCTTTTTCTTTTCAATCGTTTCGGGAGCTCTCTCTTCCAAACGCGAGGGAGATGATTCACCACACACTTGGTGCTCTTTCTCTCTACGTCCGAATGCGCCCGAGAACACGATGTGTGAGCGGAAATCGAGCTCGCTGGCTTCCATTGAACCAAGGGCCGAGATTAATCACTATCTCGTACGCGCGCGCGCGAGAGTCTCGTAATATAAACGCGCACCTGTGAAGCGAAGGGGGTTTCTTTTTTTCGGTTGACGAAAGAAATGGAACACAGCTCCGGGCGAGAAGTCGCCATTTCGTTTATTCAGGTTTTATCTCGTTAAACGCTGCACGACTGAAGCAGTCCTCTTGCTGCCAGGTCTCTAATTACGGTACAAACGATTCATACACGCGGTTTTTCGCCATTATACGGCCGGCGAGAAAAATTTGTCGAGTCTATTGAATTTCTTATCTCGTCAAAAAGTGACGTTTGTTGGCAAAAATACAAAAATTTCAATAGGCTTTGACCCCTTTCAAATTAGTTGCTGCAAATTTTTCTTGCAGCAACTAATTTGAAAGGGGAAATTTGAAACTCATCAAGCACATGCACAACTAGCGCGTATTGAACTGACAAGTGTTTGGGATAAATTTCAACTTTCACAAATTTAATTTTGCGAACCTATAATTTCACAATTGTTCCCAAACGAAATTTTTTTCAGAATTGACAGAATTGACAGAATCGTCTTCGCGCGTCATTCAATTTCGCCTAATTAACTCGCATCTTGTTTCGCATCCGCGTTAAATTCACAAACGCATTAACACGGCGCAATAATTTCCCGCTTAATTGACGGCTCGTGCCTCTCCGTTGATATTTTATCTTAAGCCGTCTAACGGGGAGGAAAGGGAGGGATGGCGTCGATTAAATTCGATTCGTCGCGGTTGATGTGCAAAGTCGGTTCTATATCGCGAGAACACGCGGGCTCTCACGAACCTTTTACTTCGCACCAGCGTATAATCGTTCGATAATATCGAGACTCGTGGCTCGTGCCGGGACCGATTAGAATTCTTAATGACTCGCATAAAGGCACGACGCGCCGGACGCGTCTCTTGATCAGTTTTTGCGATCGAGATGACAAATATAATTTTCTCCTGAATTTTCCCGACGACATTTTGCGAGCGATTCTCGCGCGCGAAAATATTCGATTGCACAATTTCGTCTCACATCAACGTAATGTGATTTTACTTCGAATTTTTTTTGTTTGAGAATTTTTATCCTTTTTTTTTTTTTTACATCTCATGTAATTCAATTCGCGCGTCGGCCCGGAATACATTGGATCGCATCTCTGTAGACTCGCGAAGCGCACTTGACCGGATTAGAGAGAGAGGCTCGAGTCCCGCGTAGATGGAAAACTGCACACGGGAACACAGCTGAATTGGAGTTCCGCTTTCACGCGGTTGGTGAAAAAATAACTCTATCAACGTCCCGCAAAAGATTCCGCCGGCGTTATGAAAAGGTCCCGGCAGTGGACCTGCGTGAGTGCGTTATCGGATAGGTAGTAGCGGGATCGTATGCGGCGCCGTGTATATATATCGTGTCGTCGCGCGCGCGCGTGTGTGTGTGTACGTGCGCGCATCCCCCGCGTGTGGCGCGCGAGGGTGTGTTTGCGCGCGCGTGTTATATCGCGCTCTCGCCGGTTACGGGGCAACGTAGGGACAAGAGAGGCGATATATAATGTTCCGCGATATTAAACGGGACGCATTCCACCGAAGCCACCCTCTGGTCCCTGCTATGAATGCTTCTACGACCTCCCCGCCTCTCTCTCTCTCCGTCTCGCTCCCTTCGTCTCGACCTCTCCAAAAAGCGGGAAGGACGAAGGAAAGAGAAAGAGAGAGAGAGAGATAGAGAACAGACCTGGCCTACTCGAGCCACCCCCGAATGGTTATATGCCAAATTTACAGCTTAGCCGGTGCCACCATCACTACCGCCCACGAACGCGGGCATTTATTACCTCCCGTGTAGAGATTCGTGCAGCTGATACACGCGTCCGTATATATCGCTCAAGGATAAAGCGAAACGAGGACGTTATGTATCCGGTCTCTCCTTCCCGGCGTGATGTTTCCGATGACAAATTTGTTCCCCCCCCCCTCCTCTCTCCCCCCGAAAGGTCAGTCACAGTCGAGGATGAATTCGCGTTCATTAATTTCTTCGCGGAACTTTACAATATTCTCGATTTCTGTGAGAAAAAAACGTGGGATGTTTCTATCTTTCTCAATTGTTAAATAATAAGAGAAAGAAATTCTGCTTGCGCAATGGAGTATAATCTCGCGCGTTTTGTCTCGTAAAGTCACGCGGTATTTCCGGGGGTGAAAGGGAGCTTTTCGGTGCGCGCGCGATGTACGTAGCGAGAAACTAAACTTCCAAAGACGCGTTGAAAGATGGACTTTGGTCTTGATCTCATTGTCGCGCATGTCCGCGACATTCCGAAAGTTTCTTCATTCGTCGCATTGTCGCCGCGCGCTTTGCATCGCCCATGATTCTCATTTCAGCAGAATCTCCGCCGAGAGAGATCCAGTAATTCAATATAGTCTAAAGAGTTGAATTAGTATTATAAAGTAAATAGCGCGCGCGCGGAAAGTAATACAGTTGAATTAAAACAACTTGTTGTTCGGATAAATCTCCGTAAGTCTCGTGTAACAAAGTTTTAGTTAATAATTTCTAATGTTTTTAGTTTGCAAGTAGTTTAGTTTGGATAGTTTCTTATACGTTTCCAATTAACACAGAGAAAAGAACTGTCTTGAAATAAAAATCATTTTATTTTATTTCAAAATTATTTATTTATTCGGTTGATGTTAATGACTTTATTTGTATTCAAAACGCGTCTCTATTTCTTTAATTTAAATATTTATTACATTGGAAATATAATTTATATATTAAAAATATATAAATTTTTAACTGACCATTTGTATAGTGTGTTACTTTATAAAATATTCAGGAATTGCATTTGGAATGCATTATTGGTTAGAATGAAAATTTGAATTTCTTAAAAAACAATATACAACCATAATATCAATTGCTAAATAATATAATATTAATTTTTAAAATATAATATATTAATTAATAAACAATAGTATATTTTATGAAAGAGCAATTTAAACATAGAAAACATATGGGAATAAAATACTGAATTTAATGTGCATATATTTACTTAAATAAATTGTTTAAATAAATAAATGATAATTTGTTTCGATAATTTCCTCCTGTCAAAAGCAAAAGAGACAGAGAGAAAGAGTTTGAAGAAAATAAATTTATTTGATTTAAAACTTTTCTTCTCGGTGTACAAAAGTATTTAAAAAAGAGAGCATTAAATGCGCGTTTCAACAAAGAGATGGGAAAAACGTCATGTAGCGCGGAATTAAGCATTTTATATGCAGCTCTCGCCTAAATCGAAACCATTCGCTGAGAATCCGACCTATTCGACCGACGCGCGCGTGCTTACCACCCCTCTCTCTGGTCCACTTCGCGGTCCGAAAATTTGCGCGACTCGATCATTACTCAACGAGGCCCCGGGAAATCTAGCAGCGTAATATCTGGCACCGGTACGGATAATAGAGAAGGACGGCAGCACACACGTCCGCGATCTCTCCCGTCCGCGAGATCGTAGTAGTGGCCAGGACATTCCGAGGTTTCGCCAGTTTAGAGGCGCGTCTCCCACTCCAAGTTCCTGCACCCTATCACGGCCTGTGATCGTGTACCCTATCCTTCATCCGCACATTTCCATCCCTTGCGAAACCTCCGCAACTTCCCTCTCTCTCTCTCTCGCCGGAGAGAACGCCGAATGCAAGCATACGTCATCCGCCATGATCTATGTCTTCTGTGCCGTCCCGGCATTGCGCTCTCGACCCAGCACGTGCGAGTACGCAACCTCGCGTCTCCATTAAGCCGCCGTTCATTTTCCAGCTGCATATTGCACTCGCGCGGGCGTCACTCGGTAAGCGTGTTTTACCGTTAACCGTCGCATGATTGCGGGTCGCTCGCGAGAAACGCGCGCACATGAAGCACACACATTCACGTCGAGAATTAACGCGCGCGTCTTCGTACCGCGGATAGTCTTTTGTTTGCTAGCCGAGCAAGAATTCACCCGAATAAGAGATTTGACAATGGGGGTTCTAAGAGATTTATGTGTAAAATGATTTCTGTGAAATCATTGAATTTCTGTGTAATAATAATATTATACGGAAGAAAATAAATTATCTCTTTTTCAACACACAATTTTTCCGCAAAAAACGTCGAGTAATTTATATCTTTCGCGAGAGAAATTGAACAGCCAGCCAAGTGTCCCAATTTTCAGCCGCGGAATCGGTCCGCGGAACTCGGTCCAGATTCTCGATCTCTCTTGATCTTTTTTCCGAATTCATTAAGTGGCGCGCGCGCGTAACGCGAATATCTGCGTATAATAATTAACAATTGTTCGTCCCATCTTGAATCCCGAATGCCGTGGAATTACCGGCACATACACGCGCGCGCGCGCACACACACACACACACACAACGAACGTGTACTACGGTGGTGGTGGTGGTGCAAGGGTTAGACGAAGGGAGAGGCGAGAAGGGATACAGGAAGAGGAAGGGGACTACGCGCTCGGGGCTTTCGGCCCGAGGGGGTGGTTGTTGCTACGGATCCGGGATTTGCACCGCCACCGGCGGTACGAACCCGTCCCGGGGGTAGGGGTCTCTTCCGGGGGCTTAACATACACACTCCACCCCCGGTAGGCGGAGTGTACCGCCTACGAACTACCCCCACCCGCCGCTGTGGCACTGATACGCGATATCAGCGAACACTTGTTGCTCCGATGAGCGTCAGAACAACGGCGGTCTCCGCTACCTCTCTCTCCCTCTCTCCTCTCTCTCTCTCTCTCTCTCTCTCTCTCTCTCTCTCTCTCTATCTCTATCTCTCGTTTTACCTCCTCGCGGCTGCGATTTTTCACGTGCTGATTTTTTTGCCTACCACCTCATTTCTCCTAGCGCGCATTCCCTCTCTGTGTGTGTGTGTGTGTGTGTGTGTGTGTGCGCGCGCGCGCGTGTGTATCCCCCGCGACCATAATCTGATGGCATAATATTCGCGCCGTCGAAAACGAGCGCGCGGCATAACGACCGGCGAAATTAATTCTTGTTGTTCCGCAGCGAACGTCGTTAGAAACGATATAACGCACGTGAAATTGGGAATATGCGCGCGGAACATTCTCGAAAGCGTTGCACAATAGAAACGAACTGCCATCAGGCAGTTAAAAACTCTCGTAACTTTCTCATTATATCATGCATCTTATCGATATATATGTTGTTTCTCATTTATTTTCTAATCCCGCCTTGGAAAAAAAAAAAACGAATCCTCAAGGAAATGTTTTTCCGAGAGATCGAAATAAACGTCATCACGTAAAAACATTTTGCTTGGTGAATTTTTTGGTGATAATTTTTTTCTGGAGGAAAAAAACACTGGTGATAAACCGAAGTCGTTGTATTGTTTTGTTGCAGGCAGTGCGGTGGCTGCAGCCGACACCATTTCCGCGCCGTGGACCCCTGCGAGTTCCGGGCCGCCGCCCGACGCCAACGGCTCCGGCTCGGATACGAAGAACCTCGACGTTGGCGAAATTAGCGATGTAAGTCGACAGTGCTGTCGCCAATTAAGAAAGCGACCTGGAGCGCCGTCGGTTCGCGATGTGGTGGTTGTGCCATTTTTATTTCAATTAAATCGCCGACCTAAGAGACGAGCTTTTTTCCAGCTCGCCTCTCGGTCGCGGGTAGAAAAAAAAAAAAAAAAAAAAAAA
>QVOB01026230.1:0-14016 GCA_014839585.1 Pseudomyrmex concolor
TCTGTCTGTCTCTCTTTCTCTGTGACACCTTTAGTTCCTGATGGAAGAACTCGACGTGGAGAAGAGGAACGCCAGGCAAAGTCACAGTATACCACGTTTGATTACCCTTTCCGATCCGATTGTACAGCGCCAACGAATATAGGTACTTTGTACGAGTTCTCGTTGTTCGCGCAAACTCCCGATGAGAGAGAGGGTCATTGGGATTGCGCCGTGTCCGCTTTGGAATACAGCGCGTTTGAAAACTGCGTCGAATAAAGTGTAACGTCGTCGTTTCATTTGCACGTCTTTGAAGAAGATCCGAAATGTGTTTCTATAAATATAAATTACGATCGATGGATGCGCATATCGACGCGCACTAACAGCTTATGCGAAAAAAAAAAAACTCGTTTAATTTACAATTTCACCGATTTCCATTTACAGTTTCTCGAGGCATTGCATTTTAAGGTAAAAATGAGAAATTCTAAAACTAGTTTTAAAAAAGTGCGTACATTTGCCAAAACATATGACGGACTGATCGAATGCCGTCGATCGATCGATCGTTCTAAATCGACGGTGTAAATGCGTTTGAGTCAGTTAGGAGGTAAATGTAATATCGTAGCTAATCTGATCATCAGCACACTCTGTCGAATCCTAGCGCTTCCTGGATGTTGCCGGGTCTATGTATGTGCGTGTGTCTATGTACGCGCGTGAATACGACTAAAAAGTATATCGCCGTTGCCGTGTCTTTCTTGTAGCGATATATATATATATATACGTCGATGATATAATCGGATTCTGCCAATAGCAGCTATACGGCAATTGCGCTGATAGCGGCGGATGCTGTTAGAATATTCTGGACATAGCCCAGAAGCTGCTTCTGCGGCAAATGGATTTTCATTCAGAAAGGCATCGCGCGGCGGGTGTGTATAGTCGAAACCGCGGGAAATCGCCAATATTTTAAGTGTTTTCATAACTTTTCTCCCGGTCTTGTGTGCGGGAAGCAAACGATATTGGTTTGCAAAACGATGCGGGGGCAACGATCCAATTAACTGTCAAACGCCAACGGAGAAAAAAACGTAAAGCTCTCTCCGGATAAAATAGTTTTTCTTCTCACAGATGATGAAAAATACTGGTTTTTTTTAGAGTTCCGAATTGTTTTAATAACAAACGCTCGTTACGGCCGTTCCCCGCGAGATGACGATTTGCGGGCTCAATTAAATCAGTGTCCCTCGAATTGACAGGGATCGCGTCCGCCAGTACGTAAAACGCGTCACTCCGCTGCCAGATGAGCCAGAATAACGCGCGTCGGTTCGACGATAATTTATGTTATCGTAGGGGCGAGCGCGTGCGCGCGCTCCCCGAATCCTGATTCTGGCGCAAGAGTTATAGACTAATTAAATCGGTGACGGAGCGTGTTAGTGCTTTCACCGAATGCACGCCGGCTAATTACCAGTTTACGACGAACCAATGGCACAACGGACGATTTGTCGGTCCCCTTCTAATTGCACGCATCAACGTTCGTTGTCAGCTTGTAATTCCACACCGACGCTATTGATTAAGCGCTAACACTTGCGAAAACGCAACGAAACTTTGTGTCGCAGTGTGCGTGCGTGCGTGCGTGCGTGCGTGTGTGTGTGTGTGTAATAGCGGAAACTGATATTAAATTGTGCGCCTTTAGAAAAAAGAATTTTTTACTTGAAATAATTTTCTGAATACAATACTTTTAAAAGACAGTGCTTTTTTAAAGACAGTGTATTTCGACTCACTGCCATCACAGTCGCCTCTGAGAGACAGCTTGCAAAGACAAATCTAAACTTTTTTAAATCATTCCAGACTTATACACTTCTCTCACATGCTTAAAGTAAGATTTCATAAGTTCTATTTCAAAAGCATTTAAAAATATATTTTCTAAATCATTATTAAAATTTTTTCTTTTGTCAGTCAAAATGAACATATAATTTTATCTATTTCTTTCAGATATATATACACACACTCTCTTTCTTTCTTCTTATTTTTTAGATCGATCTCTTCTCGTCGCCGCGCTGACAAACTTATGAAGATGCGGTGCAAATGAAGTGTCGATTTTTCCAAAGGACAGAATTAGGAGACGCTCGGCTGGCGGCAGGCCAGGCAACCAAGTTTCCGATATGCAATTCCGCTTTATTTCTGGATCGTTTGGCGCGCCCGCACATTTGTGCGAGGGCTAATGTAATGGAAATGCTGTAAGCCCTGCCTCTATGTTCTATGCATATTATTGTGCTACTTCCACGCCGCGCGTCGCAATGCTAATAATTGTTATGGCCCGATAGAGTCCAATTCTAAGCGGCGAAAAGGGGAAACGGCGGGGAATCGATTCCCGGTCTCGCCGCGATTTGGCATTGAATAAATTGCAACTGTTTTTCCGCGCCCGTGACTCTTTTCAACTAACCAATCGGCAATACTTGGCCCCGGGATCTAGCCGTGGCAATATCGATTTGGATTCGTTCGAATAGTGTATCCACCACGCGCGCGGGTAAACTGATTCGACTTTGAAGCCCGCCACGTTTACGCATTCGCGTTCACAGTTGCCGCATTGCGATAGCTCGACTATATCGCGCCGAAAGACCGATTACAATTGATTTTTTTTTTTTTTCTTTTTTTAGCTTATCTCTAGCCAAAAACGCTTTGACGTGGCGCTACTCATTGAATTAATTTCTCTTGCGTATAATTCAGATTATAATCCTGTTCTCTTTATCTAATCTTTTTGCGATAATATATTTTGCCAGAGTTTTGCACAATTAAATTCGATATCTCGTTTCCCCGATTTTTTCCCGAGAAAATAAGAAAATCTTGATTATTCCATCGTAGATATTCCAAGTGCATCAAATGCTAATTATGCCAGCTAATAACGAACTGTGTTTGTGTGTGTGCGCGCGCACAGGAGAAAATTTTTCCGTTGAATTGCAGTACAAAATGGGACGCCCCTTTCTTTATTAATCCTGTCGGGAGGTAACGGTAATGTTCTGTGCGAAGTGTTCTCAAGTTAGGTCGATAGCGTCGTTAGAATTTGAAACGCAAATGAGAAACTCTCTCTCTATCTGTCTCTATCTGTCTCTCTGTCTCTCTGTCTCTCTCTCTCTCTCTCTCTCTCTCTCATTCTTCCCGCCCCGATAACGTCGAAATCCCGGCAAAAATCACTTGGCGCACGGGGTGCTTTCGCGCGGCAAAGGCTACGATTTTATTTCTTCGTGCCAGCTTGCGCGCGCGGCTACCTCGTAGACGCCTCTCCGTATAAGACCCCCTCCCCCGGCCATCTCGCAACACCGCCATGTAAACGAGGATATTCCTCGTCGTAACAAGCTGTAACTAAACGCGTGAGACTGAGGAAAGGGGAAAGGGCGTTACACATCAGGCGCGGTATGCTGCCATTGGTTTAACGAGCGCGTAAAAGTTAAAACAGTAAGTGCCTCTTAAAAGCGCTTTTCCACCGTGGTTTCAAATGGGCACGCATCACCGTATTTTATATCCCGTTTTCCACTCTCGCCTTTCCTCTTTACCGTTAAGTTTTCCCCGATATTCTCAAGTAATACGTTACGAAGTTGCCCCTCTCTTAACGTTCTAATGTCAGTTCTTCAACTTTGCCGCGGAAAGAGGAGAGCGAATTTCCTCTGCGTATTTATAAAAAAAAAAAAAAAAAAGAAAAAAAACAGCATCGTTACTTCGGAAACGGATGTTCGTTAATTTTTAAAAACCACTATTTTTGCGTGTTCATCGCTTTTTCTCACGCCGAAAAATTCACTACTCGAGAGACGAGATCGATATTAGTATCGGGAATCGCTCTGTGTCCGAAAGAGAAAACGAAAGTTATCGAATGTCATCCTCGGCCTTTCGTCGAGTATAAATTGTAGTCGGAAAAGAAGGGGAGAGAAAAGAGGCAAAGAGAAAAATGCTACGAGAAAGGCAGGAAGTAAGATCTGGCGATGCGCCATAGCGATTTATTTATTTTTCCTCGCGTGCACACACAAACTTCTCCCCTCGGCGAAGCTCTGGGAGAAAAGCGCCTAGACAAACAAGGGGGACAAAAACATTTTATTACGCGATTAAACTCACAATCAGTGATGACAATATTTTAAGAGACGGTAAAGACTTCGTCAAACGCGACTTTCACGTCGGGACGGTCGATCGATTTAATAAATTGTCGTTGGCAAACAGATTTTTTTACGCAAGAAGCGGCATCCGATGGACTGAAACGTCTAAAAATTATTTGTGCGAGATCAACTTTGCGTCTTCTATCGAATGGGGACAATTATCGATCGGTTGGCTTTTAATTTCGAATAATTTTCCGACTCGCAGAAAATCGGCGGCGGTAGGCACGAGAGAAACAGAGCCGTAAAGACTCGGTATGTTCATGAAACATTTACGCGATCATAAAGACAGTTCATAAAGTTTATAGGCGCGAATGTAGTAGGCGCTAAACTATCGCAGCACGTAGGCCCGCGCCGCGAGATCGTGTGACCGGAATGTTTGCAAGGATGACCGGTGTCGTATCGGCTCTTTTACAACTCTGGACACAAACTATTATCCCTGTGCCCGTCTTTTACCACCTGCGGCGGATCGTGTCAGTTGACGTTACATCTTTTATTATCTGTTACATACATTATTTTCGCGAAAGGAACTGCGCGTCAATTGCGCAGACGTTTTTTTGTACTATGTACATTTGTTAGAGAAGCAACTTCGTGTGTCGTGTCTTCCTTTTTATATGCGTTATTATCGGTTAGAAATTAATGCGCTCGGTTATCATCGCGATAAACTTTAGATCTCTCTCGTAAAAATGGAAAGAGCGCAGAGATAGAAGAAATTCGCGACGTTATCGTCAGCCTTTTTAGAGATGAAGCACGTCAGAGAGAGCGAAACGAATTGGCCCCGTAGAGCTCGTCGTAACGGGCGTTTATAGTCCGCGATGTGTGCTCCAATAATATAAATCCTCTTTGTTATCGGGACAAATTTATTGCAGAATATTATCGAACGTCGATTATCACGATAACATTCGTGACCCGGTCGGATTTCGGAGTGCAGATTGTGTTTATTTGAGGCAAAGGTCCCACGTGGCCGGCGGCACACATTACACGATTATTTATTGCAAAAATGTTATTTATCAGCCGGGACGAGTCTTCGAGCAAACGATTTACATGCCGGCACGTCGATCGAATTTAATGGGATGCTTGCGAATTAATGTTGCGTCCGGAGTTAATGACGTAGAGGATTCGCAGTTCTTGTTATTTCAAAAAATATCAATTCTGAGAGAGAGTTCACGCTTGTATATAAAGTATCATTCACTAAAATTAAAAACAATTATGTACGTGCTTTGAAAAAATATTGTAGAAAATTTTAATATCTAGTATATTTCTAATCACTTTAAAAATGAATATTAATTAATGAGTTTTACATTTTGATATCTTTTCTTTGCAAAACTAACGATTATTAAAATTAAATAAGAGAGAGAGAGAGAGAAGAAAGATAAAGAAAATTATTTATACACCAAAAGGAAATATATTTGAGAGAGAGAAAACCGAGAAGATAATATGAAAAGAAAGCTTTGGAAATACATCGTCAAAAGAACTCATTCGTTGACAGACTAACGAACTGAAGAAGAAGTAAAAAAGAAAAAAGGAATAATGTCGGGAAAGTACGTGTAAACCACGTGAAAATAAAGCCGAGGCGGCGGGCGAATTCAGTCATTTTCTCTTGTCCCGCAGCGTAATTGGAAACAGAGCTTGGAAGACGGTCGGTCCTATGTATCAACAGTCCGCCGGATAACCGAGCGTTCCCTTTCGCTTATCGGATAATTACGGGGATGGGTTCTTCTAGCTGTGGATTGGAATGAAAGCTGGGTTACTGTCGGAACGGGCTTCCGTACCGAGAATGAGGTTGTGGAGGAAGAAGCGACGGGAAAAAGAGAGGAGATCGGTGTAAGAAGAGGTGGAAGAAGAAGTCGTTACAAAAAGTCAAGTCGGATCAGGCCGAGGGTTGCACGATCGTGCAGGGGATGAAGGCGTTAGATTAGCGTGATCTCCAGTGATAACGTTCCGTCCCATCTTCCACTCGCTTCGTCTCTCGCCCTCTTCTCGTCCTCGCTAACTTACTGCGGTCCTTCGCGCGCACAGCTCCTCTTTTCTGACATCATCTCGTCGTCGTCGTCGTCTGGCCGATTCCGGCGGACAGCATCTTAGCACGTTGTTACCGTGCAATTACTGACCCCTCTAACGACAAGGGCTGCGGGGATGCAACTTTTGAAAATCTCCTATTAGAAATAACGGGCCCTCAGTGAACGTACGTGTTCTGAGCGCCTTAGCAAATTGGAAATCCGCGCGTAAAATCCGCGAAATCGTCGAAATACACAAATCGTTCGCAAATCTCGAAGTCCTTAAACGTGCAAAATGCAGTATTTAACGCGTTCATTACTGAAAACTTATTCACCTCGACGGCTCTCGAATATTGTTCAAACGAGATTATTAAATCGGTGAAAAAAGAGGTTTTTTTATTTTTTTTCTTATGACAAATATCTTAAAATATAAATGTATTTTATGGCAATACGCGTTCGGGATGAATTAATAAATTAGACGGTCAATTAACATTCTTTCAAGCGGCTTTAAACGTACTCTTTCGCATTTGCAGTGAGAATGCGCTTCCTCTAACCATACAAAGCACAGTGAGCAAAACAGCATGACCATGACGCCATTAAACTGTCCATTGTGGTACGTTAATGCGTCCCGTAATCACTTCTGAATTGTTGCACGCCTCTACCATCGAAGATCGGTGATAAAGTTCGTTTGTATTTGTCTAATTAACCGCGGTTGTATTGTATTTTCGATTGCTAGTGCGGGCGCAATTACGGCTTTGCGACTTTGCAACCCCCTCTAAACTTTGCTCCACGAACGCGTGTGTGCGTGTGTGTGTGTGTGTGTGTGTTGGAAACATACTGTAATTGGTTTTTGATGTAGCCAAAAGTAGCTGGATTTATTTTACCAAGTTTTATTGAAAAAGAGTTCAATTTCTTTCAGATAAAAAAGACGCTCGTTATCTAGAAAAAGAAATTGAACGTGCGCATGGTTAGCTTTATTTAGTAGAGAAAAAATAATTTATTTACAGTTAAAATAAATAGTTAAATGTCACTTTTGAAAATGTCATATTTTACAACGATAAGATATACGCAACTTTTTTTACTATTTTATTTAAAAAAATGTATTTACGCGTATTTTTGCGATTTTAGGAGAAAATTGAGAAACGTAAGTCATACGATCTTATTATTATTCTTATATACGCTGCGAATTGGCATTTAACGATTTTCATTGGCAATCTTCTGACAGTTGTTAAGAGAGACGGAAGCGAAAAACGTGAGACGCATAAACAAAACGACCGAAAAGACACACAAGCGGAAGTTCCTCGGCACGAAAGAAAAATAAAAGGAACGAGGAAAGATCTTGGTAAATGGTCACCGACCGACGACGGTCAATTTAGAACTTCAAAGGGTTGTCCGCGCGGTATGAAGGATACACATGAAGATGGGCGGGCGAAGGCTTGACCCTCTTACATCCCGAAGCAAATTCCGTCTCAAAAGAGAACGAGAGGAAGAGAAAAAGATAAAGCGATGCCTGCAACGATGGGAGAGCAAGACGCGCTCTCCATTATTTCCCAATAAATTCTCAATATCAAGAGAAAAAGAACGGGTTTCTCCTCGGTGTTCTCGCTCTTACGGACGCAAAAATGGTCATCTCCTCGCGCGCTCTCTTTCTCCGTTTTCGCGCGCACTCCTGAGACGTGCGAGAATCCCGTCCGAAGTTTTAAAGTGGTTTTAAAGTGTCATCGCGCGCGCACTCCTGAGAGTGGACGACGCCAGTCCACTCGGCTCATTTCATCCGTTGTATCGGTAAACTATAACGAGACAAATGGATGTAGGGAGCGGAGACACACGCCTCGTCTACACTTACACGTACGTCCCGCCAGCTAAGGCTCTTTCTTCGCTTCTTGTTCGTTCATTCGTTCGTTCGTTCGTTCGATCACTTTTTTGTCTCTCGCTCGTACTTCGTCGTTCCACACTGTCCCTTCGTGCTATAAGGGAACGAAAAGAAAATAAAAGTTGTAGCTGCATGTGACTGTTCTTTCTTCCTTTTTCTCCTCGCCGTCCCTTATTCCTCACCTCTCATGAACACGTACTTTAGCCAAAGTTGCCTCTCGCCTCTCTCGTCGCGATAGATATAAATGAACTTGGTACTTTCAATCGTTTCCACTTTCCTCCGCGAGTCAGCCGGAGGACTGGCACACGTGGAGCCGTTTTACTTAATCTTCCGATAGGTTTCGTCCACTATTTTATATAATAAATAAAAATAAACGCGCCTTAAGTTAAATCACGAAAAGTCTATTTTCTGACTATGTGTTTTAAGTCTGTCTGCAGTTTGTTTTATTTGTGAAAACAAAAATTTGATAAAAGTGTCTAAGTTTACGTAAACAGTTTATTTGCGCGAGAATGAGAGAAAAACGAAGTTTTATTTTTATTGTAACATAATTTTGATCTTTGACCATCTTGTATATGCGTCAAGAGTAATGTCTTACTGCATCGATATTCAGTGTACGTGTATAATGCTCTATATATGAATTTCCCCCGATAATATGTCATTGTACATTACAGTTCCAGCTGCATTCTCGATCCCGTTGTCGGGGGGAGGTCTATCTATAGGTATTACACATGTTTCATCGCAGTGAATCGCATCGAATGATCAAAGCAATTAGCGAGACGCGCGCGACGGCAACGCTGATTGAACATTCGCATCAATCAAATCACGAAACAAATTTAACGATTTTCCCTTTCTGATTTTCATTCTTTGACGCGCGCCGATGACAAATCCACCCCCCTCGCCTCCCTCTCTCTTCTCTCCCTCCCTCGTGCCTCGAGATAAATCAGCGGACGGATCAATGTTGTGTGAAGACAACACAATGCGCAATTTTTGCGTTACAGCGTGTCAATGTAATAAACGACCGAAATTACACATTTACGTGTTCGTCCGATATGCGCGGCATAATGATAATATACAGCGATGAATTAATTATGAGAGAGATAAAGCGCAACAGTGATAATGGTACGGACGTGTTCTAAGAGATGGCACTGCGAGTACCATCGGGAAGGTAAATGCATGTTTATTTTACACCTGTGTAAAATATATCTCAGAGATATAAATATTTAATTTATAATGACGAAACTTTAACAGATCAATTTACGTTATTTATAAAATACCATTAATAAAATAATGTTAATAAAATTGCTGTCACTCGATTTTACATTGAGATAAAACGTCCTCGTACATCATCTACAGTTATAGCGCGAAATAGTCGCTCTACGAAGATTTTTAATTTCAACAATAACAACGCGGACAGCAGTTCGCAGAATTCGCAAACGGTTTTGCATCTCACCGTGGCTGGAAACGCGCACTTACCGGGCTAACGTCTGCTTTCTCGCGAGCGGATCCGGGAGTGCAATTCTATCCCGTTACACTCCCTCGGGAGCTAGAACTATAACTTGGCCGTATTCACGTATAGCTCGGGCTTCTTGCATACGAGTTACACTCGTATTGACCCCGATACGAGAGGGTCCGCCTGAGAGAGAGAGAGAGAGACCAGGCTCCGGGCTCGTCGTCTCACATCATTTCGGAATTTCTCGAAACGACGCGAACCTGCATTTTGTGCCGGGAAATCGCATGCAATATCGTACGTTGCAATAAAGGCTTTCAATCCGTCGTTGGCGATGCGCGCGCGTTCCAAGTCGAGCGACGGAAAAAAGCTGCTTTTCCTTCAAAACTGCAAATTCTTATTCATCTCGTTATAAATACCGGAATTTCCGTTTGCTCTCTCTTGCCCCTTTTTTATACGCTCGCTCCAAATGTTTCTTACGCAAATATCGGAATAAATTTCCGAGGAATTAAACGTTATTTCTTCTCTTTCCTACTCTCGAAGCGATGTCATGAATGCGCGGAAGAGACACGTCGTTCATACGTGGATTTCGCGGATTCGTTCCGAACTTTATTACGCAACGAGGAAGCGAGGAGGAATTGGGTCATCCGTCCGCGCAACACGTTGCGTTTTCCACGCAATCTTTTTTAATTGCGCAACGTACACAGGTTGCGATGCATTCTGTATTGTTGTCGATGCGTGTGTACGCTCTGTAACGGGGCGTTATACAGATAACGTAGACAAGCAGTGTAAATTCTCTCACGCTTCATCATCGCAGTATCGTCCATATGCTACTGCGATAGCCGGGGAAAAAAATAAATACATATTTGGCAATTTCAGCTTGCGGGCTACGGTGTAGTACGAAGCCGAAAATAGCAGTGAGATAGAGAGCAAATATTTTGCTTGCAGGGCGTGAATTTCGTTTTATAGGAGGCGGGCGTGCGCGCGCGAGGAGCGCGAGGTTTTTTGCAATCATATTCACGAACCCGTCACGGACGTGCACATATATGCGCCTACGAGTTTGCTTTTATTAAAACCTAAAGTCGAGGGGATGCGCATCTCTATCATTCAAATAGGCTTTAACGAATAGTCCCGCCTCCACGTCGGTTTTTAATCCGACTAGTTCGACTAAAAGGAGAAAACAAAAAAAAAAAAAAAGAAGGGAAAAGAGAGAAAAAAAGAGACTCGGCGGACATCGATGGCACATAAAACACGAACGGGAAAAATCACCGGCTTACCAACGTATTTCCACACGTGCAGGAATTGCCGCTGTAAACTTTCGATCGTTTTCTGTTAAAAAAAAAACCAAGTAAAAAACAAATATATGTTTCCGCGCGTGATCGCGCGCGATAAATAATTGGATCGCTTGAGCGAATGAAGAATACACCACAAGGATTCTTCCTTCGTGGTGTCTCTCTTTCGTAAACAGACTCGTAATGACGTAGGAAAAGGTTTTCTAAAACAATGAAAAGACACACACACACACACAATGCATTTCGAGTCCAGGATTCGGGGAAAGAGGAAAAGGACAGAATGTGCTGCGACAGATGCGCCGTGCCGCTGCAGGCGACAACCCCCCCGCGAATCGAAATGAACTTGGGATCGTTCGTCTCCCTCGCAATTCCTCCACTCCTCTTCTCGTCGTCTCTTTCTTCCACGTTGATCTATTTCCGTCTCTTTTATTCCATTCTTTTCTTCTGTCTCTCTCTTTCTCTCTCTTCCGCAGCTCGTGGCCGTGCCAGACCCCGCGATTCGTAACCGGGCTCGCCTACTAATATATGGCTCCTTGTAATTGCTCCGCGATAAATTAATACGATTTCGCACGCATGTGCCGCACGATATATAGGCCCATTGTTTCGAGTGGCGGCGAGTACCCTCGGGGAAACGAAAGAGTACGAGCATTTACATACGTACTCCGGGATACTTAACCGGTGGAGGATGGATCCCGAGGATGATGCTTCTTCTTTTTTCCCTTCTCCCTTCTCTCTTTGCAACGTCGATCTTGAAGAAGAAAAACACCTGCTCTCTCGGTGCCGGCCGACGATCCGGAATGCGGCGCCCAGAGATGCGGTTTCGCGAGCGAACAATGAGGTTCACTCGCTGTGTAATTTATCGTCCGCTACATAGACGTCCGCCCACGGTCAGCCAAAATCTTTGCGCGCTCTTGGGGACCACGTGAAAAAGATATTTCAGGCTCGAGATCTCTTTTTCGCGAACGCGCGCGGACACACACTGACGGCTTGTTATAAATAATATCATCAATTATATAAGAGCGTTATACACCGTCAGTTTTTTTTTGTGAGGAACATCCCTTGCGAGCATATAATTTAAGGAAGAGAAAACAAAGCTAACGAGAAAACAAAGCTAACGAGAAAAAAATGTACACACAAAGCGTGTGAAATAACGAGAGACCGACCGTTGATCGTTATACAAAAATACGTTAAAACGTTCAGAATAAAGTGACCGTGAACGAAATAATCCTAAAACGACGCTATAAAGGAATTTATATTGATGAAGAAAGGTATGGCGCCGGGGGAGAGATATAATAGACAAGATGTGTGAAAATGGACGTCATTATAAGCGAACGGGGAAAACGAGGGGGCGCACGTGCGTGAGCAACGGCGATTACCAACATACACGCGTAATTTTAATGGTGGGTTTTAACAAAAATTATCGGGTAGATAATTTCATGCGACCGGCCGGGGGGTTAGCATTAATTATTCCGGTACCTGCGCGCGCGCGCCGAGCCTCGTTGGGCCAGTAAATTGAAGGCATGAATTAAAAAATAACAGTTTTGCTGTTACCCAACGTGTGTGTGATGCGCGCGGATGTAACGTACTATCGGCGGCTCTATTATCACAATTATGTATTTAGTTATATATGTGTATTACACGCACGCGCGCAAATTTAAACTGCGCGCACAGACGCGCCATGTTAACGTAAATTTTTGCGACAAATCGTCCTGTATCAACGAGAAAAACTTGGCTCTCTTGAAGTAATTGTACAACATTACAATATCTGCATGCGCGTAAAACACTGTTATGTTCAATACGTACGAGAAAAGCGGTGTATAATATTTACATAAGTTTTTACAATTTATTGATAAGAGCACGCAATATTCGCGAGATAACTTTCGCCCTTCTCCGACATTCCGCTCGATTCCGCTACTTTATTCACGTTCCCGAATTTTGTCTGTCATCGTTATTCGCGAGAAAACCGTAACACGGAGCCAAATATCGCTAAGAAACGATTTCGTAGGTCGGAGACGGTGTATTACACACATTCGCAGTGACACGCGATAAAAGTAACGGATACGGTAATTCAGTTCGTTAATGAACTTCCAGTTGGCAAGCTCCGTTTTTGCGCTCGCGCGCGCTAGAAACGCTGAAGCCAACTGGGAAGATACATTATCCCTGGAAATTGGAATACCACGAACTCTCTCTCTTCAGGAACATCTCTCGCTGATTCTATACCGTAAAAGAGAGATGGCGCGAGAGATAAACTCGCGCGAAGGTGATGAGAGAGGCAAGCTGCGTCACATGATCCGATAAGATGCAGAAAAATAAACGAACAAAAATGAAACGAAAGAGAAAGATCAAATTTTGTAAAATAATTAAATCTTGTGTGTACGTAAGACACGTAGCGAAAGTGTCTTTTTGACAACGTTTTCACATTACTGCGGCTTTCAACCATTCCAATTCAAAGAGAGAAAGAGAGAGGCAGACAACATGTCGTTTTTATTTCGAGGAAAAATTATAAAATATTTATAAACTGTTTCAATTAAAAAATTATTAAATTTCTTAGAACGCACGTAAGCCTCAAACGATTTTTGTTACAATATAAAATAGCTTTGAAATCAATTTGAAATTAATATCTCTTCTTATAGAATCTGACTTCTCCCTAAAGAGATATCTCGCTACTTTACGGTATCGTCATCAAAGAATCCAATCATCTTCAGAAGATGAAGATGACGCGCTTTTACGTTTATATTTTACATGCGGGAAAAAAAATCGCTTTCAGGGTTTTATTACTAATCAGTAGGCCACGCGCGCGCTCACCACCGCACCGCGCTGGAAAACGATGAGAAATTATTCATATCCTCGCACAAATATTGTAAGCACGTGTGTCCGACCTGTGCGCGACCAATAAATATCGATAATACCGCGGGCATTATAGCAATAAACGCAAAATATAAATAGAAATTTAGCGCTCGCGCGCGGAACTACCAGCAGCGCCGCGGTTTCGGCATCGGCGCACCGCGGCACGCAATAAGAGAAGCTACGCTGTAAAACCCCGGCTTATTATAAATTGATCTAATCTATATGCATTAAAAGCGTGTTCCGATACGCATACCCGCCCACGTGGCCGCGACCGATATCGCATTTTGATAATGCGGTCGGATATTCAAATTAGGCGAGTTTATCAGATTTACCGGAGTGTCGCCACGGGATCGCCGATATATAACGCGAGAATATGAATTCTGAAATCACGCGCGCGCGCTGCCGCGTATCTTGCAGTTTTTTTTTTTTTTTTTTTTTTTTTTTTTTTTTTTTTTTT